>LBNU01015248.1:174822-191469 GCA_014162995.1 Artemisia annua
AATTCTAATTCAGATGTACAAATCAAATTCAGATTCAGACTCTTTTAACAAACAAACGACAACTTCTCTAAAAGGATTTCCCCATTAAGAATAAAGATGGAAAAAAAATGTTGGTCTTTGTGTTGACCGGGTGCAAAAAGGACCAATTTTCTAACCCTTTGTTTTTTCTGCCCTTTGTTTACTTATACTCAAAATTGACAAATTCCTACACCACACCGACAAAATGCTTCAATTTTTTTCTTTGTTACATACCAAGCAATTAACAATCACATTCCATTGCCCTTTGTTTCCTTCCACAAAACAAAAACACGCTTTCGTTTTAGGCTCACCTTTATACTGGCATTTCATTTTTTTTTTTCTTTGTTACATACCAAGGTGTTGCATATTGCATTGAACTCTCTTAGTTTTACATCATGCATGAGAAATGAATTTCGTTAATCTAATTTATACTCGTCGTTGTTGAATTCAACAAATAAAAGTGGCGTATTCTCAACTATAGGCCATGGTGCACTTAATAAGTTGATAATAGCCTAACATGCGCTCTTGGTTAACAAAATATGAAATGCGATTTGTATATGATACATTTATCAATTCTAGGTTCTAATTAATGTTTTGACCTTTAAGGAAGTGATATGTGGCTTAAAATGGACTAATGCTTAAAGCCTAAAAATACCAAAACATGACTTCTAATACGGTTCATAAGGCGATATATAGTTTAGCATTAATTATTTTCAAGGTTTCAACCTATCAAAGTTGAAATAATGTTAATTAAATACAGTTTGGACCTAAACCTACCACACCAGTCTCCCTGATTTTATTTTGATAAAATGCTTAATAGGAAGATCAAGGATTTTGATCATGTTATCAATTATATGAAGTAAATAAATATAGAGTACTCAAATATATATAACAATGATCATGACTACAATAGTTTTAATATTGCAGGTGTACCAACAGCTGGAAGAACCGACTAATAGAAAAATGGCTTGTTCAAATGTTTTTGGTCAAATAACAATGCCACATTTGCGCCTCACTGGATTTAGTCTTATTCTATATGGACAACTATCAAACCACTCCTAAATAATGCATACATACATACATACATACATACATACATATGCAAAATAAAAATAGATGAAAAAAATAGAGAGAGAATAAATGTAAGAAGAGTTTGTGCATATAAATCTTACAGTAAATTGGTATGCTATTTATAGCCGTTTGAAACAATAGGAGCGGGATATATTTGAAATTCAAATTCAAATAGGAGCGAGATATATTTAAAATTCAAATTTTAATAATATATTGTTTGAATTTTTAATGAATGAAATTGTTGAGGGTAGAATTTGTAAATTGTTATTTTAAAAAAAAAAGTGACCCCCTGAACGTGGTGTTATGATTTCCTGTTATTTTTTGATGTTATGTTACTTGGTGTTGAGATAATGTGACGCTGACGTGACGCTAAGTTATTTTATAGCTCAAGTTATTGCTCCTTATGCTCTAAACTATAACTTCGGGAATGGGTGGTTCTTCGTCCACTCGCGTTTAACCTGCAAGTCACACGCTTGTACGTATAATCTCATTTATTACTAAATTTATCCACGTTCATGAAATTGGATAAATGGATGGGACGAATGTCAACATCAGAAGCAGATAAAATTGTCTACGCGGCTGCGACCTTTTCATATTAATGGGGACGCCTCTAGTTCAAGTTGACTCAACTTTCACATGGAAAATTTTGGGTTCAAAGATCCATCTTTGGTCAAATCTATAATTGTGAGAGTTGACTATGACTAAATTTTAACACAAAGTGATGGAACATTTATAACTAAAAGAATTAGGTGTGTTTGATTTGAAAAAAGCTTGGACTGGTATTATAAATTGCAATCTTGAGTTTAATAGTATATGTAGTTATCGGATTTTTTTTTTTTTTTTTTTTTTAAATGGTGTTATCAGAAAGATATTAGCTATAATTGCATTGTAGCTAACTATTTACAATGTGTGCTATAATTTATGAGTCTTTGAATCTTTTTAGTGGGTCTATGAGTCATTTCTTATATAATTTATGTAAAGGATTGTAGCCAATTGGCTACAAAAATTATAGCAAAGCCATAATCAAAGTTATTTTTTAAATTAGTTGAAATAGAAACGTATCTTTGTAAAATTAACTAAAAAAATATCAAATTAAATTCACGTCTTCTAAATTTTTAAATATATTTAAATAATATAACTGACTATAAGATTTTACCTTTTGAACGCTTTGAGCCTAGGTTATAACTTATAAAAACTCATATTTAAATTTAAAAGTATTCAAGTAATGTGAGACTTATATTTAAGAGTATTTAACTAACGTGGCTAAATACATCCCTTATATATAGTCTGTTTGAATTTGTCTGGGCTTTCAAAAACTTATAAACTTATATTCAATAAATGCTCAAGCTTTTACAAGCCCTTAGTAAACCCTTGCCAAACAGCCTTGTATCTTTCCAAAAGAAGAAAGAAGAAATCTCGAACTTGGAAACGTACGTAGTAACAATTTCATAAGAGAGCTCTGGTGCAATCAAGATGTTCTATAGTTTATTCAAGTATTGCTGAAAGTTTGTTTTAGTTTTGAATATCCATGCATGTTTAATTAGTAACATAATTCTCTATAAAAATACAAAGAGGCAACTGAGAACAAAAAACGATTTAATTTGCTTGATTCCAATCCTAGAGCATCTGCAACTAATTAACGTACAGCTATAGATAGCATGACAGCTCACGACAAGCGAAACTAGCTTTATAAAAGCTTAATTATATGAATTACTAAGATAGTTGTTGTTCATGAACTGGATAGAGATTCAGGTGATTCGGAGACGACATTCTCGGAATCCTTAAGTTGTGTGTCGACTTTTTGTTTCACTTCCTTCCTTTTCTTTCCTTGTTCTTTTGCTGCTGCTTCAATCTCTTCTTCTATCTTTTCCCTCTGCATGAGAAAACAGACAGCATATATTAGTAGTAGTAATTAACTAGTACACGATTTATTATCTACCTATCTAGGTAGGTGTGACCGACATACATACATCGTCTATAGTATGAGTGGGTTGCTGCCTAAGACCATGCACGGCAGAGCGGTCCTGCGTCTTGCCTGCAAACAGCCGACTCCACGCCAACCTGCTGATGGTTTCACACCTTACAACCACGACTTTTTGGAACATTTTCAAAGTACTTGTACTAGTCTTGCAGGTCGTCATCATATCATATCAGATCATACTCCTCAACTGAACTTGATGGCGGTGTTATCTTAAGATGATGATGAGGATGTCTGAGGCTTTCTATGATGCTAGATGGGGAGCATGCAATGCTTCCACGTGTCACTTGAAGTGTATATATGTTATGCACGTGTCATGCTTCGGCTAAAGAACGTTAAATATAATATTTCGATTCTATCTTATCCGGCATAAATATTTAACTACTATATATAAAGTTGTTACGTGAGCAATAAATTAATATCATATCACACGTACGTAGTATTCGATCTTATCTTAGAAAAAAAGTACTCGTATATTATGGAAGGGAACAAAGAGAGAAGAGAGCAAGTGCATGAACAGATGGATGAGATGAATAAGAAAAAGAAGAGTGATGATGAGGATACGATGATGAAGAAGGTGATACGAGAAACCATAATCTCTAGTGGTGCTAGTAATAAGGATAAGACTGCCAACGTTCCGGATGATATTCTGGCTTTCCATCGCTCCGTTCAGAATGTTGATTCATCTCTTGAGTAGCTACCTAGCTAGCTTGTCACCCATATATAATTAATCTATGCATAATTAATATTGCAGTTTACTTATATGTATGTATGTATTATTAATTATTAGTTTCCTACATGTAGTTCCTTGACAATATATGTGTACGTATTACGTAACACTTTATCAGAACCATTTTACTTGTAATGCGCGCATGTATTTCCGAATGACATTGTTTGGGTTACCGGTAAGGAACAAGGAGTAAGGGGTGTTTGGCTAAGCTTATATGGTGGGTTTATGAGGTTATCATAGGTAAAATGACCAAAAAGTACATATATATATATATTTAGGACACGTTTGATGGAAAGAATTTCAGAGATTAGAAATGAAATCGAGAATTAAATCCATAGAAATGAAATTGAATGAGAAATTAATTAAATTCTACTGTTTGGTAGTGTCAAAGAATTGAAATATTTTTTAATCACGAAACATTTTTTTTTCCTTTGAAAAACATATTTTGAGCAACATTTTTTTCCAAAATGTTTTAAGCACATGATGTTGCACATGTAATTTGTTTACATAAAATTTTATTAACAAAGTACATTCTATAAAAAAAAAATTATAATTTGAAGCGAATAGAAGAAAATTTATAAAAATTACAAAAAAAAAAAAAAAAAAAAAAAAAAAAAAAAAAAAAAAAAAAAAAAAAAAAAAAAAAAAAAAAAAAAAAAACTCATTTCTCTACCATTTCACTCCAACTCTATAAATTTTTCTTCAATTCTTCATCTTTTTATTTCCCTCTACCAAACAAGAGAATTTAATCCAATTCAATTTCTCCTATTTCTTTTCTCTCTACCAAACACACCCTTAGAGTAGCACTGGGGTATACTTAAATAAGTCTTCCCTCCACAAAATAAGTCTTCAATAATAAGCTTTTTTTTTTTTTGGAACAACTTAAATAAATAAGCTTGCCCAAACATTTGTGTGCGCTTATTTTAAGCTCATAATTAAGCCCCTTCTTCAAGTTTAACAAACACCCTCTTTATTTTTATTTCTTATAAATTCCTTTCTAAACATAAATGAGTGAAAATGGAAGCAAAATAACATAAAAAAGACATAAAACCAAAATTCATAGTCATCACCAACATTAAAAAAAAGAACGAAAAGTAAGGTTAGCTTATGAAATGGCTTATTTGCTTCTTTTTTTTTCTCCCTTTTAAATTGGATTTCTTTATTTTCTAGTACATTTTAGGGGTGACAATTCGGATCGTGTTTAAGTTGACGGTTTCAAATATCTGAATCCAAACCTGACCGTTTTAGTTAATGCTACAAGATTTCAGAGGCCTTAATTCTCATTCTTTCATCGAGGTGATTTCTTGGAATTTTGGTAATGAAAGTGTTTGTATGGTTCTAAATGCAAGTGAATGACATTGTTTCGAAGTCTAATTTTACTCTAGAATTGTAACAATTTTGGAAGAATGGGTAGTTCCCCGTGTTTGTTAATAATTGATAAACTGATAGATTGTGGTTGATTGTGGTGTAAACTTGTGCAAAACAATCATATGATCTACAACTAAGAGTTTCACAACACTTACGTAATATCGAAACAAGATACGAAGATTTGATGGTTGGAACTATGCAAGTTGCCCATTGCCGTTGTATAAAAGCCGTTGTATAAAACATAAAACTTTAAATGCATATTTGTTGAATGAATTGGTATATATTCTTTGAGCTTAAATATTTGATATAACTGAATCACTTATTTCTTTTAGACGTTTCTTTCTCTATCCATTAGTCTTAACTAATGTAAGAAACTCTTAATGAACCTGACTTGATTTATACTATTGTTTACGTGTACTGCATGTGTTTATGGATTATTAATTATCTGATTCACATCTTGCATTGTATCTGATTCACCACTATTAATTATCGGCAGTTGTTCTCAAGTGGCACGAATATTCTTTGTTGTTTTGCTGTTGGTCTCTTTATTTTTGCTCCAGAACCGACTTGATAAATATTTGGAACACATTGGACAGACGATGATACACGTTCCTGAATGATTATTTACATCAATGAAACAGTATTAGATATAACAAGTATACTTTTCTACATATCTAACATAACAACAATTAAACTAGCTCCATTTGTATACTGGAACCAGCTTTCAGTAGATCAACCAAAGCCAATAGAGCATTCAACTTCTCATCAATATTTAGATCTGAATATTCACCTTCGATCAGCCCCAATAACCACATTTCTCCAGGGTGGCTTTCATCAATTTCGGAGTGTATGGTTGATGTATTGTCTTTGCTTTTATTACCATTTGTTCGTCCATGTTTATGTGCAATCAATGCCCCTGAGCAATCGTCTGAATCATCTATATTGTGACTATTGCTAATATCGTTGGGGTCATCGTCAACACTTCCACAGCCTTCAAGATCAGATTGATCATCCTCGGCATCCTTAATGATGGAGTTACTATGAAGACGATATGAAGCAAAAGATATTTTCTCAAATAAGGTAATATCACTTGACAGCATTGAGCTTATCAACTCCTCTACCTTATCAGTTGTAGTTGCAAGCTTCAATTCAACAATCTTCATAAAGGAATATGAAAGTGTTTCAATATAGTATTATGTGACAACGACAATACAGAAATGCTGATGTCAGTGGGATATCTTCTGTCTGTCTCTAGTCGCACTCGCAGCTTCCAACGCCACCTCCGGTGGAATCTTCTCCGGAAGCGGTTCTGCTGTGGTGCACACAGTGTGTGAGTGTATGTGATTTTATTTGTGTTGGTGAGAAATTAGTGTGAAGTAGGTGTGGTTTTGGTGTTGGTGAGAAATTGTTGGTGAAATGATATGGTGGTTCCAACAGAGATGATGATGAAGAAGCCATTGTTTTGTTTTATGAAATGAGAGCTTTTTTTTATATATTGCACTCTTATATTGTTGGATCTGGGTTTTCGATTTGATTTTCTGGGTTTTTGTTCTTGATGTTCTTCATTATATATTAAAGTAAAATATAAATTAAAAAGAAATTCAAATGGGGAAAAAGACGAGGGTATATTAGTCATTTCACTGCATTTAACGAGAAAAACTAACGGAAGCTAACGGAAAAGGCCTCTCGGTGGCGATTTTGCGAAAATGTGGAACGTGGATGTCTTTTTTGCGCTACTTTTTGTCTCGGTCCCATTTTTGCAATTTCGTGAAACGTGAAGGACCATTTTTGCAATTTACCCTTTAATATATGTTTAAGCACGGTGCTTGTAGCTAAGAAATTACTGTACTTGATTTAGAATTAGAATAGACCTTTTCTTTATGTTTAAGCCTAGTGAGAAAAAGAGTGATGATGATGATATTTAATTAACATCTCAACCGCTACACTATACTAGTACCAGCAGATCTAACTTCCCCCTCTTTTTAACAACCACCACTCACACTCTCTCACTTACCATCACCACCATACAAAACAATGGACAGAGAATCTTCCGACGACGAAGAAGATACCCGCCATCTCATCCATCAAAACGACACCCCCAAATCCCCCCATAACCACCGCTCCTCCTTCCAGATCGACAACGACGACAATCACAAGAGTCCACGTCACCCTTCCTCCACCCCTCGCACTTCAATTTTCAATATCAATAAAAGGTATAAAAACTATTATTTACTAGCATTAATCAGTTTTCTTATAATCATTATCTTCATTTTCCTCATCAATCACAATTCGGTTTTCACCACTCCCCTCAATGCTGCTGACGTGGCCTCACCCGACCTCATGCGCGAGTCCGAGCTACGCGCCTTGTACTTATTAAAGCAACAGCAATCACGCCTTATTCATTTATACAACCAGACTAATAATAGTAATAATAATAATGATCATGCTATTAAATCTGTATTACTTGATCAGATTTCGTTAAATAACAAAATTCAACAAGCCTTATTGTCTTCGCACCAGTTCGGGAAGACGCTTTATTCGGATAATGAGTATAATGTGACTGATGTAACGGCTTGTCGTAAAGTGGAACTTAATTTGTCTAATAGGCGGACGATTGAGTGGAAGCCGAATAAGGATAGGTATTTGTTTGCGATATGTACATCGGGACAAATGTCGAATCATTTGATTTGTTTGGAGAAGCATATGTTTTTCGCGGCTGTTTTGAACCGTGTGCTGGTGATTCCTAGTTCTAAAGTTGATTATGAGTTTAGTCGGGTGTTGGATATTGATCATATTAATAAGTGTGTCGGGAGGGAGGTTGTTGTGACGTTTGAGGAGTTTTTTGAACGGAAGAAGAACCGTGTGCATGTGGATAAGGTTTTGTGTTATTTCTCGTTGCCGCAGGCGTGTTATGTTGACGAGGAGCATGTTAAGAAGCTGAAAGGGATTGGGGTGAGTATGAGTGAGATTAAGACGGTGTGGGATGAGGATGTGAAGAAGCCGAGTTATAGGACGATGAAGGAGGTGGTTGATAAGTTTACGTGTGATGATGAGGTTCTTGCGATTGGAGATGTTTTCTTTGCTGACGTGGAGAAACAGTGGGTCATGCAGCCTGGTGGTCCGATTGCTCATACGTGTCAGACTTTGATTGAGCCAAGCCGTGTGATTTTGTTAACTGCGCAGCGTTTCATTCAAACCTTTTTAGGGAAAGACTTTGTGGCGCTTCATTTCAGGCGCCATGGCTTCTTAAAGTTTTGGTATGTATGCTCTTTCTTCTGCAAAATATCATATATCTATATGACTGCACTGATAATGCTGACTAGTATAGTTCATACGTATTTTATTGGTAGCTTCAAATGGATAATAGGTCAATGTTGAAGTTTGATATGTAATCTGTTGGCTATCTTTTGCTAATCAACCTCTGATTGGCTCGGTAATATACCACTAGTGCATCCCTGTGGATACTGATAGGCGGAAAAATATTCACTCTTTCTGAGTAGAGGTTAATAATCCTTATCCCTAAATTCAGTTACTAGATGGCTTAATCATGTAATTCTACACCTTTGACAAGAGTGCTTTAAGAATGACATTTATAGAATATACCTATCGTATTATAGGAGAAGAAAACCTTCATTGTTACTTCCTGCAAGATTGATTGACTTGTTTTTGTATAAAAATCATTGGGTACACAGATTGCAAATCATTGTACTGACTACAATTTTTTGAATAAGGGTCTTCATGATACAGGCTCCCATGACAGTTTCACTTGAACAGCTACTGATTCTATAATGTGCACACATAGAAGCAGTATTATAAAGAAAGTAAACCGTTTACTCGCATATAAGATGGTGTTGTATTGCAAGTAAAGTAAAATCACGGTACTGCCTGTGGAAACATTGGCAGACTCCCAATTAGGGTGAGCTAACACCCATGTAGAAGATCACTGTGTGTGTAAAAAAGAATCAGACAACTTGTTTGGACCATTATACTTCAAACTATGATGAAAATTGACCTATGAATTCTTAGAAATTAAATGGGTACTAATTGAAGAAAAAAGAGCAGTTGCTTATATCCTCCTAAGTTCTATTCCTAAATCATCCTCCTAACCATAATATGTTTGACCATTGGAATCCACTAGATATCCTCATCATCTCCTTTCTTCATTTCTCCATGTGTCATGATCACATAGTTTAGGAGGATTTTTAGGCACAAAAGTAGGAACAAATATCATTTTCCGAAGAAACTGGAGAAGAGTGTGTTGATGTGCATAGTGTTTTGTTTGTGTTCACTACTAGAGAACAATATTATTTTAGATAATTGTTGCATGACCACTTTCACATATTTTTTCCAGCAATGCCAAGAATCCAAGCTGCTTTTTCCCAATTCCTCAGGCTGCAGAATGTATTAGTCGTCTTGTTGAAAGAGCCAATATACCAGTAATATATCTTTCGACAGATGCTGCGGAGAGTGAAACTGGTTTGTTGCAGTCATTAATTACGCTAAATGGGAGGACTGTGCCACTCATTACACGGCCAGCTCGTAATTCGGCTGAAAAGTGGGATGCTTTATTGTATAGAAAAAAACTTGATGGAGATACTCAGGTTAGTTTATCAACCGTTTTCTGTATGCTATTTATCAACCATTCAACCCTTTTTCTTTATATTATTTACCCACCCTCTTTTCTTTCTCTTTTTTTTGGTAAATAACAATATAGTTATTGAATGCTCTTGTGACTTTAAAGCACGTGTGTTTACCTTGAGTTATCTGGTTACATAGTAGTTTCTACTTTTTGCCACCTGACAAAAAAGTTTTATACACTTTATGCTGACACAATGTTCATCCTCGTAGCATACTGATCTTAATAGATTTTTGACGAATGAAAGTTTATACTTAATAAGGGTTAATACTTCACTAATATACTAGAAGAAGGGTTAAGCCTTTCCTTATGGATGGTGTTTAGAGATAAGCTTGGTCCCATGGAAAGTCTTGTTTTCCTCCCTTCTCGACTGCTTAGAAGTAGTTTCTTACTGCCTCAGCCCCAAAAGAAATGCGACCTTTTGATGTGCAAATTGTTTAATTTAAGTGTGTTGACTATTAATCAGATGGCTAAAATGCTCCTTTATAAAGAAAATTTGGATTGGAAAAATAACTTTACCCAGATAATTAAATGATGCATTTTTCAGGACATCCTATAAGAAGGAAATAACTGCATTCTTCTGGGAGTGTTTTATTATTCTCTTGTTTATTGGATAGGCGAGTTGACATTGATTGGAGGTTGAGTCTGGAGAAACACAAAATGCATTTGTAGTTCTGTTATGGTCTTACATTTGGTTGTTGACAAACTTCAGTTATTCACCTTCACCCAACATATATTCTTATATTTAAGCTAAATGTAAATCTTTATTGCTAGTATCTTTTAAAAGCATACTTATGGTGAAATATTCATTTATAGTATATAATTATTCGTCGTTGATCTTGCAGGTGGAGGCCATGCTTGATAAGACTATTTCTGCTTTGTCTGGTGTGTTCATTGGAGCTCCAGGATCAACCTTCACCGAGGATATTCTTCGGTTACGCAGAGGCTGGGGAACAGCATCAGTATGTGACGAGTACCTCTGCCAGGGTGAAGTGCCAAATTTCATTGCAGGAGATGAATGAAGTAGAATGCATGTACCCCATGAAGGGTATATATACGCGATTATAGTGCTTATCATAAAGATTTTTTTAGTAAAGTTTACATTGTAACATGTGATAATAGTATTAGAATTAGAACAACTTGATATTTGGTGTACACTTGATTCATTTTTTCATTCGATTAGGAGTCTGGCTGAGTGTTTTTTTGTGATTCAACCTGGTCCTTCTGGTTCCATATTAGCAACGCCAAACTTAATTGTATACTGTGTTGCAGCTCATGCAGTTTTTTGTGTGATAGATCATTGCGTGATTAGGCAATGAAAGATATTGGAAGAATTTAGTTTAACTGTCAAAGTGTTTCATCTGCCTCAAGATATTTAACTGATGTGTGGGTAAATTTCAAACATCAATATTTTAAGTATAGTTGAGCGTTCAAGAACTTGTATTTAACTGATGTTTGACTAAATTGCATTCCGAGTTTTGTTCTAATTTGGTCATTGAAGTTTGAATTTGTCGGTGTGGTGATAATTATGTTAGAATGGTTATACAAACTAATTTACAGAATGACTTTGAGCACACAACTCCTAAAAAACTTGACCTCATTTCATCCCACATTACTGTTAATTACACTTCATCGTCAAAATATATGATCCCACATTGGATGGTCCATGTTTTGGCTGCTGCATAGACTAGTTAGGGTGTTCAAGCCGACTGAACTTGGCTTTTTCTTAACATTAATCACGCCAAAACCAAAAATTCAGTGAATAAGCTTAACCCATTCAAGTTACAAACGGGAACCAAGAACCAGGGATTTTTTTTATATATATAGAAATGAGAACCAAGCCAAAAAAAAATGAGAACCAAGCCAAAACTGATATCTGTCCAGCCATGCATGGAGTACCAAGTCACATGTTATGAAGCCTAAAGCCTGCAAAGCTCAAAAGGCAAGTGATCATCTAGCTCTAGTTGCACACTTTGATCAACCCGAATGTAACCGTGAGAGATACATTCAAGTTAAATTTGTATATTTAAATAATATTTATTCAACATAACAACACAAACAAGGCAAAAATCACTATTCAAGTTAACTTGTAGTATAAACAAATTAATTCCATCTCCCAAACATCCTTTCTTTTCTATTTTACAAGGACCTCTAACAATCACAGGCCATCCAACAAAACAATAAATAAATAGAAGAAACTGACAAAGTAGAGGCAAGGGATGGAAATAAAATGAACTACTTCATTTCCCCAGCGTCATTCTCCATAACTTAAAAAGGCTCGGACTCCTGAGGGTCTTGGTTGTTGTCAGAGCGCACATCGTTACCAACAGTTCTCTTGCTCATGTTTGTCCTCTGCACAAGTCGAACCAATGCCTCCACCACTTCTGACATAGGTGGTCGAAACTCAGGCTCAGGCTGTCATCAACCCAAAGTAAAAGTAAAAACCATTATAAGTCAAGAAAACACTAATGCATAGATTCCAAGCAACATATTCCTCAAAGTTGATACAACTTGCAAATATAAAAATTACCTGCACACATAAAGCAATTACATCTGCGAAGCGAGAGAGAGATTTAACAGGATAGAGTCCTTTGAGTGCCGGATCAACCATCTTGGCAAGGGCATCAATGTCATGAAGTTGAGGTGTTGCCCATCGCACCAAAGACTGCTCAGCTCTTGTCCTTGAGCTGTGCACACAAAATACCACCATAAATATGTACAGGTCCCAGAAAAAATAATCTATCAAGAAGGCCAACAAATTGCTATGAGTGCACTGTCAGTTGTTACCTATCAAATGGTTTTCTTCCTGTGAGTAGTTCCAACATGGTGACACCGAAACCATAGACGTCACTTTTGATTGTGTATGTACCAGACATGGAGACCTCTGGGGCACTGTTGTCCAGTTCCTGCAGCAAAGGAAAATGTTAAAGTGAAGTCATTTAAAAAGTGGTTTTAGCTTGTTACTCCAATAGACCTAAAGCTTACCTGATCTGCATCTGGAACAAGACTTGCTAAACCACAGTCAGAAAGGTGAGGATTGAGCTCTGAGTCCAGCAAAATGTTTGCGGATTTTATACTTTTATGAACAACGGATGGTGAGCATACTTCATGTAGATATCTGGATGTGAACATCACGTCAAAAAATGAATAAAAGTGAATCTGTAGCTTTCGTATTGCCGGCGTGTAATTTCAAATAAGGAATAGCAACTTACTCCAATGCGCGTGCTGCCCCTAAAGCGATCTTGACACGATTATTCCATGTTAATGGCTTGCTGTATTCATCTGAGAGGTGCAGGAAATCATAGAGTGAACCATTCTTGAGGAACTCATAAACTAGGAGGTGCTGACCATGCTCGGAGCAATAACCAACCAGCTCTGTCACATTGGGATGTCGTAACCTTGATACATCTGAAACTATATCAATGAAATCTTCTGACAAGCGGCCGGGGAGAACAGATGAATTTATCTTCTTAACCGCAACCACCTACAATATATACCATGCAAGTCAACAGGCTGAGATTATGCGTTTCCTTTTTCTTGTACTTGTACCAAATTGTGTTTTGATAGCCTAATCTACTGCAAACTATCATAACTTTCACATTTTATACAAAACAGTTTAGGACTTCTGTAAGGTGTCATCATTTGCGCGACAGTTTTATGCAATGCTGTAAGGAACCAGGATTACCATATTGAATGTCATAGTCTTTTTGGAGATGGATATCTTTACCATAAATAACCTCAAGTTTAGATGAGGATGAGTAAGACAATATAATGATGAATACTGAAAAAGTGGAAGTTATACGTTTATGTCGAAAAAAGACTATACCTTTCCATCTTCAAATTGAGCACGGTAAACACGTCCAGTAGACCCCTCCCCAACAAGGTTATCAGCACTAAAGCTGTCTGTAGCTATTTGAAGATCGGCTATTGAATATGATATGGCATTTGTTGGAGCCACACTTATCTTCTTGGGAACCACAGGTTTTGCTGAGAAATCATCATCGTCAAATGATTTGTGTCGCTCGATGGGTGGTGGTTTAAGATTCAATGCTGCAGGAGGAATTTCGAATGCTTTTGTGTTGGCCATTGGGGTAGCTTGAACAGCTTTGAGTTCTACAGCAGAATGTAATAACATAAGGCCGTGCACAAATATAATTTATGGTTCACAATCCTTATTTTAATGGTGGGTTATATATTATAATTTGTGAAAAAGAAAAACTTATGTTACTAATGGTAACGTAAGCTGAATATCCAAAACGAACAGTATTGTTAAGTTAGTTGGTCAACCCCCAAAAAACATATGGTCATTTTCCGGACGAGCATGCAAGTGTAAGGCAAATAATTAAGCCACAAAAGAAACAAATGATTTGTACCCTGTGGCGGTGAAGCAGGTGGAGCAAACGTCTGGTTATTGGTCTTTTCAATATCATTAGGCGATTTTCTGGATCTTTTCTTCAACAAAAAGAATGCAACGATTGCCCCAACAACCAAAATGGATATCACAATTCCTGCTATAGCTCCACCACCAATCCCAGATTTCTTACCACCATCGCTAGAATTGCCAGAAGACGGGCTCTTATTTCCATTTGGTTGCCTTCGACCAGCTGGAGGCGTACCAGGTGGAGGTGGTGGCGCAGGGCCTGAGCTCCATGAGTTACCATCCTTTCTGTCACGCAAGTTATTTTATTTAACAACCAAAACATAAATGTTTTGTATATACTATATAGCATTTAAAGTTAGATGCTTACTGCAGATTTATGTTTTTTAGCTGAGTAGGAACCCAACCGTTAAATTTGTTATTGGCAACATTCCTGAGAAGACGAATGTGAACGTGTTAGTAGCCTAGTAATATGTTTGCGCTGTATAAACCAATTGATGGATTCTGAAAGCTTATTGCAATATACTCACAGGTTCTTAAGGGGAAGATCAGCAAGGACATTAATAGTTCCTGTAAATTGGTTGTTCTGCAAATACCTGCATCAAGACAAGCGTGAAGGGGTGGAGGGAGGCCTAAAGCAAAATCTAAATATACGCGCAAAGGATGTACATACATATCCGTGACACTGGACAGCGAGCTTAAGCTCTGAGGAAGATTGCCGGTTAAAGAATTGAAAGATACATCCCTGAAGCAATGAAGCATAACAAAGTGTTAATTGTCAATTGGACATGCACATATAAGGTAAGAACAGCATAAAATTCCTTAAATACATAGTCCTAAAAATATAAAAGGATCAAAGATGGGATCGGAAGCGTTACAATGTGGATAGAGCTGTAAGCTTTCCAAACACGTCAGAGAGCTGGCCATTTATTTGATTGCGAGCAACATTTCTGGTAAAAAGATAATCATAATAAGTATGATGAATACCGATCCTTATCCAATTGGTATACAAGGAAGAGAAAATGTAAAAGTCCACTTACAAGTATTTAAGAGAAGGCATAAGTGATATGGAATACGGAAGGCTGCCACGGAAACCACATCCGGCAAAATTTCTGCATTACAATTTACAACACATGGCTGATGAGAGGTGTGTAACAAAAGTCAATGATGAAAAAACGCCATTAGGGAAAAAAGGCATACAGTCTCTCCAAGTTTGGAGGAAGGTTATAAGGTATATCATTGCCAAGATTATTGTTGCTTATATCGCTGCAATACCAACACAATGTCAGATTTACAGTATTACAACACGAACATTTGTTTTTAACTAATAGAAAGTAGAGCAGTCTTACAAATTTTTTAAGGAAGTCAAACTAGTGAGCTGGTATCCTAAATTGCCACCCGATATTCCAAGATTGGATATGTCGCTACGGATAGAAAAGCAAGGAAAACAAGTTAGTATTCATAGAAGTGAAACAATTATATTGGGAGGGAGGGTTGGATGATAGATACATACATTTCAGTGACTTTTGAACCCGAGCACTTAACGCCTTTCCAGTTTTCGCCACAAGGGTCGCCACCATTAGCGGTCCATTTGTTTAATTGTCCCGGGGAATTGAGACTTTGAAACATGACCCTCAGAGCAGCAGCTATATGCATACATAGCAAAAGTCAGTCAACAATGAGTCCTAATTAGGTGGTGGGCTGGGCTGGTTTTGGAAAAGAGCTTCAATAATGGTGATCTGACAAAAAAAAATTAACTAGAGCTGCCAATAAAAGAAATTCCTAAAAAAAGATAAAATCTTGAGACAATAATAATGATCCCCATTACTAAATCAGTCAAGACCCATAAACAACAAGAAGCAAATAAAAAGATAAAGATAGGGAAAGCAAACCAACCATCAGATGGATCTGTGTCAGCATTGATGGAGCTTGGACCCAACAACAACAATACTACTAGAACAACAACAACCACCAATGTTGGTGGTGGTGTCATCATCTCTAACAATTTTAAGGAACAAAACTTTTTCTTGAAGAACCAGAAGCAGACAACAATAATAGGCCTCTCTCTCTCTCTCAGTTATACTCCCATTTCTTTCTTTTTTATTTATTATAGTGGTGATAATGTATGTTTGTTTGTTTATATTGTAAGCAATGTTATAAATGGCGTGAGGCGTGGCGTGGCGGCATGGCCACGCCTCAAGCCTTACGCGCCATGGCGAAGCCATGGCGTTTTTTGCGGCGTGACTAAGGCGGCGAAAAAATATTTATATATTTATCATTTATGTTATAATATCATATTTCATATACATTTGGACTACTATATTAGACATTTAACTACTACTTATTATATAATTATCAGACCCAAATACCAAATAGCCCAAATTTCAAATGATCGTTCAAATAGTTATAATAATAATAATAATAATAATAATAATAATAATAATAATAATAATAATAATAATAATAAT
>LBNU01015249.1:0-25328 GCA_014162995.1 Artemisia annua
TTTAGTAGTTTTATATATCACATAATTCCAACATATATATAGATTGGTAGTCTTTCCTATGATTCAAGCATTTGCTCTTTTTCCTTTCTGTTCAGCACCTACAACTTATGGCCTCTTTTTCATTCAGGTTTCAAAGGAATCAAAGTCTTCCCACTCATCACGATTCAACCCCAATTTCCGTTTTTTACTCTTCTACTCCCTTTAATCACAAAAAAATAGATAATACAAACAACCTGTAACACCCCCAAAGTTATCGCAGCGGAAGATTGTGTCACTGGGGTATTACTTCATAGTTCACAGTACAAGTTACAGAAAACGACTCTAAATGAGACGTTTTGAAATAAATTATCATTCGATTTAAAATATCAGAGTTTACAAAGAGGTCCCCTAGGTTTACAAAAATGTACAACATTAAAGTTGTAAAGCTTTTCGAATGATAATATATGCATCGTCTTCAAAATATTTTCCGTGTGCCTTCACATGCCAGCTAATTCCTTTCGAACCTGAGATAAACATGCTAAAAAGTCAACACAATGGTTGAGTGAATTCATGTCACAACCCCAAAATCGGGTCCAGCGGAAGCATACATGCAGCTGGGATGTAACTCAATTGGTATTACAGCACAAGTACAAAATTGGTTTTCACTTGAATCATTTAGAATAAAATAGCTTAATCATAAGTATTGAATTTACATTGTTAAAATTTGTGCGGAAGTAGGCCCTTAAAATAGTTTAAAATGGTCCCCATAAGAATATCAGAGTCTTCTATGACCATGCCATGCCCTGCCAAAACCTCTTGTAGTGTGCCATTGCTTAAAACCTGAAAATACATGCTAAAACGTCAGCATAAAGCTGGTGAGTTCATAGTTTTAAGTAAACAAGTATTTCCCGTAAACAAGTGTTTCCAGAAATCAAGTATTTCCCAGCAAAGGCATCGTAAATCCACTCAGTTACAAGTCCCGCCATAAGAGACTTGTAACCTGTGTGTTTACAACCCACTGCCAAAAGTAATATGTTTAAGTAAACAAGTCATTTGCGGAACCCGAGATTTTCAGTAGCAAGACAATATAACAAATACAATGTCACAGCTAAAAATAAGGTATACCGTGCCTAAAGCTCATGACCCCGAAGCTCGACGTAATCGTATGCAATCAAGCATAAAATGCCCCAATTAAGTGTTTGCCAGACACTCGGAAGTAGTCCGAATGATATGCGTCCGTTTGACAGGTTGGCGCGACCAACTCGGACGGGGTGTCAACCCAAATAGATCTATCCACAGCATTCGCGCTCACACGCATGTAATTAACGGTTCATGATAAAGGGGACTTCAGTGGCAGTAATAGGTAACTCAGGCAAAGTAACAGTTTTATATTTATTTCCGCAAAAGCAAGAACTTGTGTTCATAAGAAAGAAATTAAGGATGGAATAAGTAATTTTTAATGTATTCAAGTAATAAATCAAGTGTTTCAACCATCCAGTAATGTTTGAGAAAACGAATCGCGTTCAAGTAAAACAAGCATTGAATTTAAATAGTAAGGAGCATGTATCTTTCCCCAAAACAGTTGTAAAACAAGTAAAAGTAGGGGTTATGAACTCACCTCAGATTGTAGGAACGCAAACAACACAAATGTCACAACTGGCATCAAGAATAGAACACAACGGTAACCGAACGTCCCGATCTAGAAGATAAGGTTTATCTTAACGGTTAGGACACATTAAGAATAGAATGATGAAATTAAGTTTCTGAAGGATAAGCGTCTTAGTTTTCGTGGATTACTCGTATCAATTATTACAAGGAGTTTAATATCAATATTTCGTAAGAACAATTCAGTATCATTGCTTGTAAGAAAAGTTTAGTTTTAACGTTTCGTGTGGTGGTAAGACATCATAGACTCACGCATACTCACGCGAGAGTATAATATATATCCCAATATATTATAAGGAAGTAATAAAATAACAGTCAAGAAACACCGACCATGACTCAAGTACACACACGTCAAAGAGGAATAGATAACGACATAGTCGAGAAAAGTACCGACGATGACTTGAGTCGAGAAAGAATGACAAGAAGAAATCAAGAGATGAACAATAAGAAAAAAAATATGTCAAGGAAGTAATTCAATTGGTAAGTTTCGATATTTACCATATAATCCCAAATAGTTTGGAAATAATCAATAAATTTTAGGAAATGTACTTTAAGTTTTATAACAGAACTCAAATTGGCATATCGCATTGTAAAAGTTTACCCAAGTTAATAAAACTCTGAGTTTCGATTATTGTCGCGCTTCATAAATATAAACAGTTTCAAAATAAAAGTATAAGTCTAAAAAGTTTTATAAACTTCGACATGATGCGTCCGTTTATACAACGTTTCCAAGTCATCGAGTTTTACCATTTGTCATTAGTTTAATAAGCATTAATTGAATATTTAGGTCCGTTACGAGTCTAATATATTATATTCGTCTCAAGTCCAAAATACCCAATATAAGTCCAAGTATTTGTCCAAATGATTCAAGTCACCAACCAATATTTTAGCCCGATAAGTATTATGTAATCCAATCCAAGTAACAAGTTCAAAACGTAACCGAAACTTTCCAATGCTCACAAACAAATAAATCACGTTAGACATGTATTTCAATATCCGCGAGTTATTAATACAAGTCATACAGTTATAACAGAATAGAACAAACAATACATATTTATATAAACTAAGACTTCAGCCCAATTTAAAACCAATTCATAGAGTTTGGTTAAAATATTTGTCCTATTTATATCATTCATAAAAGTATCACTTTAAAATAAAATTGTACTAATACTGTGTTTGGATTATTTTGTAACAAATATAGTTCTTTAAAAAAAATATATATATATTAATGAAGTTGCATTTGTGTTATCCAGTATTAGACTATTATCGGATAACTAACTCAGTTAGTATAATATGTGGTTAACATTATAAAGGGTTGTGTTTGGATCAATACCAATGTAATTTATTCCCTCATTATTTATATATAGTGGTTTGTTAACTACATCAGTTAATAAATCGATGTCATGTAATGTTCACTTGTTATAGACTAATTGTTGATTCACTTTATAATAAAATTGTTATCAAGTTAATATCCAAGACACATCAAACTGAGACCAAGCAAAGACATCTCTTGTGGGATTCGTGACTGACCCGAAGACATAGACCAACAACCAAACAAAAACACGAACGCAAAAACCAACACCCGCTAGGGTGTTCTCGTCGACTTGAGACAGCGAACAAGCAACACCCTCTTGTGTATTTCATGCTAGACCGAGACCAGTAGCAAAACAATCAACAACAACAAAGAAAAATAAGCTAAAAACAAACTAACCAACACTCTCGGTTTACGCTCGCGAGTCGAATCAGAAACAACCAAAAATCAAAATGACTTGCCAAAGTAATACTAAGCCGAGACAAAAGTCACGACCCGAAACATAACCACATCGATTCGAATACCGGTTTATACACGCTACCACATAGATCTTTATCAACAACATCATTTTACAAAAATCACCACACAAAGTTTTATAGCAACGTTTTTAGTATAGTTTTTATCCACAAAAATATGACAACGATTTAGATTTATGTTTTAATCCAAGTTACCCACGAAAATATGTAAATCAAACTCCAATCGGTTTTAAACAAAGAAATCAACAAAAGTTAGGTTTGGTTTTAGACATACCAATTAACAAGAAAGAGGGAGATGAGACGAAGGTGGCTGTGGTGGTCGTGGTGGCGACGGCATGATGATACTCGAGCTAACACAAGCAAAAAGTCTAGCAAAACTCTCCAACTAGCTTCAACACTCTAGATCCAAGCTTCCTTGGTTTCGATCTACCCTTGAACGGCAGAAATGGACTCGCCGGAATTTGGCCGGAACTCCGGTGACGGCGCCGGATATTAGAGAGAGAGAGGAGGCAGGTTTTATTGAAGCAAAGTTGGGAAGAAATGTTATAATAGGGATTATATAGTGGAACCCTAGGGTTAGATTATAATTGAGAATAACTAGTGCCAAAACTGACAACTCTCAAAAAGAAAAGGGCGCGTAGGTAAATGTAACCATAGGACTGAAACTGAAATTTTTGTTATCTTGTGGAGTTTAGCAAATCGAGGCTCGTTTAGGTTGGCAAACGATAGATTTATGACACGGGAATTATGCTATTATGTCTAGAATAATATTTCCGATAAAATCAACTATAAGTACGTCTAGTTTCTCACAAATGATGCCAAAATCAAAATAGATGATTGTTTTTCCGAACAAAACATGACGGGAAATTTACGGGTGGTTANTGTTATCTTGTGGAGTTTAGCAAATCGAGGCTCGTTTAGGTTGGCAAACGATAGATTTATGACACGGGAATTATGCTATTATGTCTAGAATAATATTTCCGATAAAATCAACTATAAGTACGTCTAGTTTCTCACAAATGATGCCAAAATCAAAATAGATGATTGTTTTTCCGAACAAAACATGACGGGAAATTTACGGGTGGTTACAATTCATAGGTTTATAGCAAAGCAGTTGATCACAAGATTTTAAGTCTAATAGACAGTGGGTTACGTTGTTATACACCCATAATTCAAAAAGCAGTATATTATTGCATCTAAGCTCATGGCACGCAAACTGACGGTATATATCAACAATGATATATAGGAAAATAATGGCCCCCGTGTAGGTACTAGCCATATACCTAGAGTTACAAATATAGTGTGTTTGGTTACTTATCCAGCTAACACAAACAGGGACTCGTCAATCCCGATAGGCCTCGTCAATCCTGATAGGCCTATCTACTATATCAGCGTTCACTTGCACCAACAAGTGATTAATGGTCCATGATGTGGGGGACTTTTGGCATAAGGTAACTTAGACACAAGCAACAATATATTCAGTTCAGAGTACAGTTTTCAAACAATTGTGATCATAATAAAAGTAGTAGCATGTATCTCCCCCAAGTAGTTAATAAAACAGTTAAACAATAGAAAGTGGGGCTATGAACTCACCGTATAGAATAGCAATAGGTTTCGTCGATATAAAATGTATATCAAGAAGTTGCGAGCTTTCAACGACGACCTAAACATATAATAGTTGCGTCTTAGCGAGAAAGTATAAAATAACTTTTATAAATTTATTTGTATACTTTTGACATTGTACATATTTTTGTATGCTTACAAAAATATGAAAGTTTAGTTTTTATCAAAAATAGTAACAAGCCCTATTGTATAAATTGTCTAGATTCGGGTTCTTATGTCACTTTTGTTCGCACATATGCTATATCCCATGAGTAATCGTTTCTAAGTCCATTTAATCTATAGATAAATAAACGGCCTATTTTCTAATAGTGGGTCATTCCACTTCGGTTTTTAGATAAACTTGGTCAAATGGTTTCAAATGATACTTAATTGTCGTGTTTTGGTTTTCATAAATATAGTTATTCCGACTTAGTGTTTACGTTATTTTTAACCCATAGACTATAATAGTTTAGTTTTTATGTCCTTAGAGAAGTATCGAAATGTGTTTATCAATTTTAGAGGTCTGCTAGTCTTGATTATCTAGTAACATAAGTCAAATTGCAAAAACAAACTTAAAATTCAGTGCAGAAACATAGATAGCTAACTGCAGTCCCACGAAAACGTCGATAAGTAGAGTTCTACAACCCCGATTGAGGTGAGGTTTTCGGCTACGTTTAAGTCTAGATGTTACCTAAATTTCATAAAACTGGGCCGACTACCAGAAATGACCACAACAGTACGCTTTTCCCACTTAGAATTCTGTTGGGCAGTTTTTGACATGTTTTGCCATTTTGGCTCTCATTTACTCATCGCGATGAGTTATGAGGTGCGCCACCCGGCGAAATGACCAAAAGACAGATATCTATCATCCTATCTAATTGCCTCAGGCTTATAACTCACTGAGTTGTTCAGAATATTCCATCTTTGGTGCTGTTGTAAATTTCCAGGTTTCTAATTCATATATAGGGCTTGTTTAGACTTGTTTTCATGATTAGAACTTTATGTACAATGCCAAATACTTAAAAAATCACTATTCCATCATACAAATACATAAAATTCCAGTAGCCTATTACAACAAAATTGAATTAAAACAAAGAAAACAAAATATATCTTACAAGGTGATGATGGAAACAACAATTACAAGGGCAACTACAATCAACCTTCAATTACTTCTACTTTTCAACCTTGTCTTGAACCTTTTTCCCACTTGATTCTAATCCTTATTAGTCACCCAAGAATACTCCTAACTTCAGCCCTTAAGCCCTTGTATATCTTCAAATTCAGCCATGGGATCAACAAAACAACACTTGGACTTTGTAGTGCTCACTTAAGCCTTCACTTTTGTAGGATAACTTAAGTCTTGATTTCAAACCAAATATGATGATGGTAATTTTGGTTGTACGGCAGCAAGGAAGGACCAAAGGAGTGTTTAATATTTTTAATTTATTACAAATGAGAGGGAGATAATATCTATGTCATTTTCTAGCTAGTGTATGCGTTGGTGCCATGTTTATCTGCTAAGTGTGTTATCAAAAGCCACATGGCTTTGGTGACTTTTATATGAACGCCACCTCTTGCATGAGGTGGTCTTTGTATAGTTTTTGTGATAAGTCTAAGTTTACGGGGTGTAGTTTGGTCCCGGTAATTACTAACGTTAAGCCCTTAAATTTTGGAACTTAAAACCGGGCAACGTAAAAATGTAATACTTATAAACGTGTTAAAACTTATCAATATACTCCAACTAAGTATATTAGACGTGTGATAGTTTAACGGTCAGCGTATACGTTGATAAACCTAATAATGAAGGTTTGAGTATGCATATTACGTAAAGAGTATAATGTTTACGTAAAAATAACAAAGTGTCAATAGTTCTTAAAAATATGACTATTAGTGAAAATAAAATATATAGAACACTTAGACTTATATGGTCTTGTGTTGATCGCGAGGAAAGTTTACACGATTAAACTTTTGTAATTGATAAAGTAATAACATTAAATAGTTAAATATAGCCAGAGGGGAACGAAAACGTTCAGAGAGTAATAATTCAAAGTAGAGTGAATTATTTAACTTGGAAAAAATTATCGGTTAACTACCGGTTATAGTAATTGCTTTTATGTTACGGTAAAAGTCGAATAGTCAAAAGTCAAAGTCAAAGGGCAAAATAGTCATTTTGCCTTATAAAAATTTACGGGTTGCTACACAACCTGACATTTCAATTCTTTTAAAGCATACGCAAAGCTTTTTTTGAAATCAATACTGACATAGAGACAAACATATCAATCTCACATTATCTTATAGAAGTATTCCTGGAAAAAATTAATACCAATACAATTACTGCAGGAAAATTAATACCAATACAGTTACAGCAACAACAAAAACAATGCAAACAACCAAAAAACCCTCGATTCGAAAGAGGAAAAAAAAAGAAAAAAAAAACGATTCCAAAAACCCTATAAAACTTAATTCTAAAATTGTTCAATTCGAGCATGATTTCCCCGCCAGACGTTTAAGATTAAAAAAAATGCTTCAATTCGAAAAAAATAACCCAATTCATAAAACCCTAAAAACCTAATTCGAAAATTAGTTAACTCGATACAATTAATACACAATATGTAAACATACCGCACGTATAGGAGATGAAACAACATTTTGAATCCTCCAAACATTCGTGGTGGCGTGTTGATAGTTTATCCCGGATCCGGTTTTAGGTAGGGGAGGTGTATTCTCAAGAGTTTTTTGTCAAATGAGGATCGTAAAAGATATGTGTAAAAAAAATAAGAAACCGATAATCATTTGTAGTGGCCTGTTGACAATTAAAAATAAGATGAGGAATCAGATGCATTGTATCAATACCTGAAATAAATCCATTGAGGGAGAGGGTTAAGGTTTGAGAGGAGGAGATTGTGTGTGCGTATTTTGTTTGATATGTTGAAAAGTTGCAAATGAGAGGGGGGAAGGAGTTCCGCCCAAAATTGTCTAAAAAAAATGGACGGATGAGATAATTCAGAGTTTACACGTGTCAATTGATTAGTATTTTTTAGGGAGAAATAGTAGGACAAACCTTGTATTTAATAGAGTAAAAATTATGATATATATATATATATATATATATATATATATATATATATATATATATATATATATATATTCTTATTTTAAAACTTTTTGGCTTAAACTTATATAAGCCGAAAAGATAAACTTATATAAGCCGAAAAGTTTTAAAATAAGTGCTTATAAAACATAAGCTCAAAACCAAATAAGCCACGTAAGCCCGTTGCATAAGCCGAAACAAAAATACCCCCAACTTGTGTTACATTATCACTTTTTTTATTTAAAAAAGAGTATATCCAAAATACATCCTTATGGTTTGGCATGTGTAACACAATACATCCCTGGTTTGGCATGTGTAACACAATACATCCCTGGTCGATAAATTGGAACATTTGCATTGCTCCGTTTGTAAAGTTAGCCACCATACATCCCTCCGTTGGTAAAGTCATCCAATGAGGACTAATGGTACAAAATTTATTTTTTGAATTAAACTAAAAAAGTTCAAGCTGGGCTCGAACTCGGGTCTGGTGCCTCACCATAAACAAGCCCTAAAACACAAATCTTGATGTTTTTCGATCATTCTTTTTGCATAGAAATATTTTAGACTCATATACCAATTATAAAAAGTATACTTTAAAGAATCTAACAATAAGAAGTCGGTTTTTAAAGCCCAAAAGTACACTTTTTCTTTGATACACTCAAACACGCCAAAAATACATTTTATGTAAATTTATATCCGTTATTGTTGCAAGAAAACCTTTGACACACGAACCACAATCTAAAAACGTCTACCTTTAAGTGTTGTATTGTGCAAAAAAAATTGGTTTTAGAAAAAATTTCACCTTTGAACTTGTTAAAACTTGCGAACTAGGTAAATAAAGTACAATTTTATATTTGATTTTAAAACAAACACTCCACGAATAACCCTTGGAGCTCTAATACCAACTGTAAGTATCAAGATTCAAGGTATTCGGGAGGTCTAGGACGATCAAACAACATGAAATAAGACATGTTTTCTAGTGAGAGAAAGTAGAGAGAGTGTGAGAGAAAGGAAACTTTATTAAGAACTAGGTAAAATGAAAAGAATGTCTAACTCATGCACACCCCTCAAGTGGAGTCTTGAGGGGTATTTATAGGCTCGTACATGTTCATCTATTACATATTGACATTATAAGCCCATGCGTTATATGCTAACTAGATGACTAATCCAATTCACGTAAATGATTTCAGCTTTAAAGCTTACAATAAACCTTAAAACCCCAAACCTTAACCTGCAAAATGCCTAAACCTAACACCTAAACACCCTAAACCTTTAACCCTTTTAAACACTTATTGTTGAAAATTTAAAATTTACATCATACATCATATGTGATTCTATAGTGTGTGAACTTCAACACCTACAAAAAAAACTTGAAAAAAAGTTTTACAAAAGTGTATAAATTGCCGCTAATAGAATAATGATATAATTCTCATTGCGATGGTATGATGTGTTTCCCATAACGATTAACGATGTGTGAGATAATTAATTTTAAAATGAAGAGTGAAAGTGAGTTTATTTAATATAGTTAAAAGCAAGTATTTGAATTTAATAATTAAAATATTTCTCATAAATATATCATTTGATTTAGTTTTAGCATTTAACAGAATGAGAAGGATGATTGAGATGGTTTGGGCATATCAAAAGGAGACCACAGTCAACATTTGTGGAGAGTGGAGTCTATTATCGTCGATGGATTGAGGAGAAGGGACAGACCAAAGCTCGGGTGGGAGGACAGATGGAAGATTGACCTGAAGGAGCTTCTATTGTCTGAGGACATGACTTCTGCAGGAACTCGTGGATAACTAGGATTATGGTAAAGGAGTAGGACTCATAGGTATAGTGTTACATTGCTTTCCCTTGTTCATTGTCTTTTCTTTTGCGAGTAGGACCATCCTGCTTTTTAGGAGTCTTTTGCCTGTAGGTTTTTCATGCTTTTTTGCTTTTTAAGCTATTGAGTTTTTGCTTAGCTTTTCTCTTATGTGCCTTGGTTGGCTTTTAGGGTTGTTTTCTGTTTCTTTAGTACGAGCTTTTGCTGATATGCTTTTTTATGTTTTCTATTTCTTGGACCGTATCTTGTTAATTTTGTACCAGACCACCTACATCCAATAACACCTAACGCCGTCAGGTGTAATATCTTCAAAAGTTCTCTGGAGCGTCACTTGTAATATTTTCCACCTTTTGAGTCTTCAAGTGATAGCGTCACCGTTTAAGGTGTGACACCGTCAGGTGTAATTTCCTGACT
This sequence comes from Artemisia annua, assembly GCA_014162995.1. NCBI lineage: Eukaryota > Viridiplantae > Streptophyta > Magnoliopsida > Asterales > Asteraceae > Artemisia > Artemisia annua. The sequence continues at coordinate 10,368 of LBNU01015249.1, forward strand.
TGTTTCTTGACTTTGTCGTTTTCTTCACTTTTGAGTCCAAAAATGTCCAAAATGCTCCATTTTCCAGAATTCACGTCCCAAGTACCTAAAATGAGAAAATAAACGATTTGAGGCAATATTTGACCATATATTTATGATTTAAGGTTTAAATGACCCCTTAAAAGAGTATCAATTAAATCCTTATCAGCGTGACCAAATAACTTTTTGCTACCAAAAAACAACCAACAACTTGATCCTTATTTAAATAAGCTTATTTTACAAAAGCAACCCTAAACTTTTTATTATTTTCATGATGATTAATTAACCAACATGACAAAGAAAAGAAAAAACATACGAGTTTTACGTACGTGCAGGTGAGAGGATACGAAATAAGAGGATTAAACAAGAAGCTATTTGTTACACCTCGTGAACGATTTGACCAAAATTTAAAACTTTTACGCGAAAACGCTTTGACCCATGTCACTCATTTATAAACTGATTAAAATAAGTTACAAACAAACATTGATACTATTTTTAGAAGAACTAGACTCCAATAATTTTAAAATGAGTGGTGACACCCTAAAGTGCACTATGACCCCTAAAGTGCACTGTGACCACTAAAGTGCACTATTGTCTCAAAATGACCCGTAACACTTTTTAACGTAAAATCAACACTTTAAACCTATATTTAAACATATGTAATCCACATTTAACTTAAAATATACATTATACCTTGTTTCCTAAAATTCTTGACTCGTAAGACCAAAAATGGGAATGGACCTTGTCCCAAACACCTCTTTTTCTGCATGACCCTTTAGTGCACTATTGACCCATTTTCCGGAAAAATAACTTCTATAACATGACATAATCACCAAAACTTCCAGAAATCATTAGAACATTATAAACATAAAATATATGCATAAACTTAGTCATAATGCCCCGTAGAAATGTGCTTTGCAAAGTGACGGGTGGAAACATCCGTTTTGACCCATTTGCATACTACACATAACTATACCACCTTTAACCATAAAATTAACACTTTAACCACAAACCAAACACTCATTTAATATTAAAAACCATGACAACTTTGATCCATGACTATTGACCCATTCAAATCCCAAAATGGGTACAAACATACATTAATCCAAACACCCCTTTAAACATGGCCATTAACACTTAACCCATGTTATGACCTTCCGTTTGGCGACTCAATTACTTCAACGACCATAACTTATACCTTGACACTGGACAACACACATACAAACCATTTTAGACTTTCGGGGGTACAACATTGACTTGAGCTCGGTGTCTACCTAAGCTCTACTTTCTTACCATCTTCTAACTTCCGCATAATCCAACCTTAGACCTTAGTCTAAGTCAAGCATCATTGCACAACCTACAAAACATTAACATCTTAACGAGTAAGCGATAACGCTTAGTAAGTAAAAGACATAACATGTCATTATATATCAAATAACATGTAAGCATTAAAACATCTTAAACATCACGTTACTTAAATACACATAACCTTTTATAACATTGAACATCAAACCATCACTTTTGCCACCTTTCTTGCACATTAAGTATGATCAACCTATAACAACACTAGGTAAATCCTACCTTAATACTTCCTATTACAAACACATAAACATACACATAAACACATACATGTTAGAATCCACATAATAGCATGTAAGTGTCGTTTTACTTACCTTAGCTCCAAGCTAAGAAAACCAAGGCATCATCATCAACAATAACACCATCAATCTCTCTAAGCATCCTATCCATTATCAAAATAACACAAACATTTAATTACATAACTAAATAACCATAACAATGGTTATTCAACCATTAACCCACTTCTTAATACTTAACTTTGTCATATAATCATATTTTCATTATAGGATAATCATCTTATAAGATTACCCACTATATCAATATCATTTGGCTCATAATATTTTAAACCTACTCAATTAACTTAAAACACCATCATAAACAATTACTTAACATCATATGATCATACCTTGATCATATGATGAAAACCTTCAATTTCACTAAAACCATCAATTCACCTTTAACCCATCTTCACAAACACTTCAATTCTTGTTCAAGAAACATAATTACCCAAAACCCCAATTTCACCTCAAGAACCCTAATTTGAATTCATCAATTGACTTAAGATAAATTATTACTTACTTGTGGAAATCATTGTTGGGAATTCATTACTTGAGTATACACACTATTCCTTCTTCAATTCGATCGTCAAATGAGTATTCTCTCTTTTCCCTCTTTAATTCACGACACACACACACATAAACATTTATCCAAATGAATTCTGTAGAAGTCCAGGGAAACCTCTAGACATATGTTGGTGTATCTTTGGCCAAATGACACATATGGTCCCTCGAGTCCTATTCTTTCTTCTTTGGCCACAACACACATTATAACATATTCACAACTTACAACTTTACTTTGAACTTATAAAAGTCATAGTCAACTATTCTAAGTAATAAAACGCTTAGGCCCGGTTTCAGGGTGTTATACTATTTGGAAGCGCATATGGGATCGATAAAGATGAGACGAGGAAATGTTAGATTTGTGAACAAGTGTTGGGAATGAAAAAGTGTTTTAACAAGGATCGTTATAAGTAATTTACTACATGACAAAAGTAAGTGTAATTTATTAGGACTGTTGGTATGGTATAGCTCCAAGAAAAAGGATAGTTAATAATTTATTGAATTGCAAAGGAAATAGGTAAAACTTGACCATCTTCAATGCTCTTTTATTTAATCTTCCAAGTTATAAAAAAAACTGTTTGGTGAAAGATTTATTTTGATGATGATTCGCAATTGCTTTAAGTTAATACTTATGCTTTAAAAATAATACTAATATCTAAAATTTGCATATGTGCCCAATCCGAGCTCGAGCTTTACAACTAAAGCTCGAATAAAGTTGAGCTTGAGCTCGAGCTTCTCCAATGCCACACGAGCTGAGTGCGAGACTGCGAGCATTGTTGAGCTCGGGCTCTACTAGTGATGTTTGAATCCACTTGTGAGGGCACCTCACCACTAGGCTACTTTGGTAGTGGTTTACCACGATAACCCTATGTTTAAATTTATCACAGTTTGAAACTAGTACTTTCGTTAACATATGTCATTCTCAAGTTCTTGAGGCATGCATAAGCATGGTCCGACTTTTGAATTTGACCCATGGAGGCATCAAGGATTTGTACCATGACTTAAAACTTTAGTACATATGTGGAACTAGCTAGGAGGATCCGCCACCATGAGATGATTGAATCCTTGCATAACTTACAGATTTATGCATCCTTGCGTACTATGTAGTTACAAAAAATGTATACTAATTACTAATTAGCTAGGTTATTTTTATTAAACGTAGATGGCCCAAGTCCGGTTGTGGGCTTTGGGTCCGTTAAAGTTTCTAGGGCATAAGTTAACTAAAATGACAGTAGAAATTTGAAAAATGATATACCTTAATCAAAAGCTAGCCAGGTTCTTGCGACGGCAGTGACGGTACAGGAGGCAGTGGCGTAATCTGTCACTCGCACCAACAGATCTACAAAAAAAAGTAGTAAAAATTATGGGTATATAAAAGGGATTCTTTAAAACATAAAAAATATACAAATGTATAACAAACACCAAAGAAAAAAAAACTCTGGTAGTGGTGGGTTTCGGTGGTAGGAGTCTCAGTGGTGGTGAGAGACACAGAAAGGGTGACTAAACTATTTGTGTATGTTTATTTACGAGGGAGAGTAAATTAGTGGGTGGGTATTTGTTTGTAGTGTGTACTTGTAATTTGTAGCGTGTTTCAATATCTCATCCATTTCACCTATCTTTAGGGTCTGTTTGTTATCTAGGTTTGGCATGGTATTTGATATTTGTAAGACACAAAACCCATGCTTGGTTTAAAATGTAGATTTAAAAATAAGGCATGGTACCCATTGGCCCCACACCTTTCAAATCCAAACTATAATGGAGGTTTTATCTCTCTTGTTCACTTTCTCTCTTTCTCTCTCTTTCCACACCTTTCAAATCCAGACTATAATTGAGTTATAACCTGACGGCGTCAGGTATTATTTCTGTAAAATTTTCGAGGTTTTGTTTTTCTGCCGGAAGTGTAAAGTTTCGTAAAATATTAATTTTTAAAATTCCAGGAATCTGTAAACATTTATTTTGCAAGCATTTATTCTTCGAAAGGAGTTTATAACTAAAGTATATAAAGCGAGAAACCCAAACAATTAGCCCTTACTGTTGGGCTCTGTGTATGCCCGACTCCAAAATTGAGTATCCATAGTACATGACTGTCATGTGTATAATAAGGCTCAGGTCAGTGAACATGGAAGTGGTACCCAAAAACCCGCCATGGCTGCAAGCCTGCAACGATGTGGTCGCCATGCCAAAATACAAGTTTTGGCAAACAACACTACCAAAACGGCGAATACTGACAAATCTCATCATCGCCTTCGCTATACTCCACGCACTACAACACATTTTGCACTATACTTAGTACTGCTACAATATTTTTTTGCAACATATTTATTTTCCAAAGCAGTAGATTAGCAAGATATGTTCCACTACGAAAGTCATTAATAAGAATCAGCAACAAACAACCAATAGGAAACTGGATTAACCACCTAATAATCCTCTTAAAAAAACCTTGGTACCCCGTGCAACATCAGCAAACAACAACAGGACAAAAATATCAACAAAGCTAACAACCGCACAAATATAGTATGTGCAGAACGTGTTTTCAAAAGTGTCAAAGGGACTCTATATAAGCCTCAAGAAAAAGTGTGTCACAGATTTGCAAGTATGAAATGGCTCAGATTTGCGAGTGCGGAACTGGATTAAAGGGTATCTAACCCGACATGGCTGTAAACATGATGCATGGTTTTGCGACCTTACAACAGGTTTTACCACTCAAGGGATCTCAAGAGGCTTACAACCCCACCAGGCAGTGTACCTGACCGATGTAGTATAGTGTAGTTGTAAGATATCACATAACATCAAATTCGTGTGGTATGATTGTGTGGTTCGTTTCAAGAGGGAAGAAAGAAAGAAGAAAACTAGAGAGAGAAAGTAGAGAGAGAAAGAAGATGGTACCTAGAGAGAAAACCAAAAAAAAAAAAGAAAATAGATTATGAGAGGTGCACCCTCTCCAAGGATGGAGAGGGTATTTATATGTACATAAGTTTTTGCCACTTGGGCTATGGATCGGGCTGACAGTGGGTAAAGACCCGACCCGACTCCACGAATACTAACTACTTCTAATCTACGTTTTACTAACTATTATAAATACTACGAGCTAAACAATGCTTAATCGTATTTGGGGTGACCGAATCTTTCTTATACAAAAATCGTATTCCTAACAATCTCCCCCTAAGGGAGGTCACCCCAAAATTAAATCTTGAATTCTTGCATTAAGATCTTTGTAAATACTTCTGTAGCTCGTAGTTGTTGATTCTTCATTGATAAACGACTCAAGATGACTTCCTTGATGTATAGGATGATCTTTGACTTAGCTCTTTTACTCATCATTCAAATATTTAGCTTCAAGTCATCTTTGAGTGGATGTGTCTCTTTGTGATGTTGTGATAGTCTTTGTGATGTCATGCTTATACTTTTCTGGATCATGATCTTCTACATCAGAGTTGTGGAAGCATAGTTGAATCCCATTCCTTGATCATGATATCNATTCCTAACAATCTCCCCCTAAGGGAGGTCACCCCAAAATTAAATCTTGAATTCTTGCATTAAGATCTTTGTAAATACTTCTGTAGCTCGTAGTTGTTGATTCTTCATTGATAAACGACTCAAGATGACTTCCTTGATGTATAGGATGATCTTTGACTTAGCTCTTTTACTCATCATTCAAATATTTAGCTTCAAGTCATCTTTGAGTGGATGTGTCTCTTTGTGATGTTGTGATAGTCTTTGTGATGTCATGCTTATACTTTTCTGGATCATGATCTTCTACATCAGAGTTGTGGAAGCATAGTTGAATCCCATTCCTTGATCATGATATCTTTAGATTTGATGTTGAAGTGTAAGCATGAGATGATGAATCGGCATCTTTTCAGCAATCGGCATCAATCGTCAGCTTCTTAGTCTTTGGTGGGAATACGCCTTTCCAACATGCTCATACATCATAGTTGAGTAAATCTCCATGGTTGAACGGTTCTGACGGCTCCTTCTAAGATGTTGGTATGAGCATGTGGAACTTGAGTGCTGGTGGTGAACATGATAAGTTTGGTATGTTGAGCTGCATAAAACTTGGTTAGTAATAAACATACCGGCACTTACAAGTATGGACTTCGAGATCGTCAACAGCATAGTGTGAAGACTTTCTCTAATCCTTACCAAGGCCGTTCCTAATCGGATGCCCCCGAAAGGGCTTTCACTGACATACCGAAGTACACCAACGATTAGGTGAGTCGCTGGAGATCACCCCACGACTGTAGACCTTTTGGAACACCACCGTACACACTAAGCGTAATCCACAAGAGATTACCGAAGTGACCTGCTGTCAGGGCTGTTTGATGTTGACCCTGGCAGGAGTTTCCACTCAATCATTGGGAAATACATATGTATATTCCCTCATAAGTGTTCTTGGCAGATTGCTAAGATCTGCGTAGGACTCAAAATATTACATCTGGTGTCCTTATAGATGAACAACCAGTGTAGAAGTATCAAGTGTTCCTATGAGATCTTTTGATGCATCTCTTGGCTCTAGACTCGATAAGTGCAATTTGGTTATCCTATGCGGAGACTAGGGAGGGGTCTCCTGTTTCAATATCAACTAGCTCTAAGAAACAAGTCGATAGATTACACCGGTTCCCCGTGAGAATGAAACAAGCTCTTTTAAGAGAACTTGAGTGGCTGGAAGGTTTAGTGCAGTGCGTCACTGGGTCCATGACGTCTTTTCTTCAATACCGATGTTACCTTAGTAACAATCAGTAGCATATGAGTTGAACCCGGTTTCTGCCCTAAGGTTAAATAATTGGAGGGCTATTTCTTTTCACCCTTTCTCATTTCATTTCTTTTTAATTCTTCAACCCCTTCAGTGCTACCGAGACTTCATTATTAGAACCTTGTTGGGTTTGTTCCAGTCCTAGCTCAGTCTCAGTCGGCACTCTTCCCTTTCTCACTTTTCTCCTTTTTTGTAATCATTCCTAAGGACTTCTAATCTATCTATTGGATTGTCCCTGGGAAGATCCCTCCGGTTCTGGTGGATCATAGGAACATATACCTAACCTTACCATCCTTATAACTCCATGCATTAACTTAAAGTGGTCGGTCTTTTGGTATCTTTCCACAATCGCCATATAACCAAATCATTGAAAATTCTCTCAAAGTGTTTCTGATTAGGAAACACATTTTGTTAACACTTTGAGAGTTTTATCATTTTTAAATGCTCCCCCTTAACATGTGCTCATAGGTTAAAGATAGAAATTTGCACATGTCGGGTGAGTTGCACTTATTTGAATTGATCTACTCTTAATAGACATATACCCTAGGGACACGTTTACGTTGCTTAGTTAAAGGGATCCATTATCAGCTTTTAGGTGATAACTAGCCCTAATAACTAACTTGAAGTTGTTAACATTCCTTAAAAAGGAAGTTAGACCCGTCAAAGTATACATCTAAGAAGAGTTTCTCGAAACGGTACTTTCTACTTAGACCAGTCCTCTTCGAGACACGTTTACATCACTGGATAGACCAGCTTGAAATTATTACCCGGCCAGGACTAGTCTTTTCGATTCACGACTTTTCATGTTTCGTCAATTCATGAGTCAAATCTGAGTCATACTCGATTCACGGTTTCTACTTATTATTGTAAAAACGCGCGAAAGACTCTTAGCCACTTGCTCCCCCTCAATATGTGCACATTGATTGATTCAATTTGAAAGTTTTAAAACTTTGGCACATACGGGTGAGCTTTCATTTGAGATCATTTATTTACCATTTAATCACTTGCTCCCCCTCAATATGTGCTTTGATTAAAATTCAAGAACTTCAAAAAAATATTTTTGCACATACGGGAGAGCGAATCTTTTAAGTCCAAAAACATCCTTTTGAGTCCAAAAACATCACTTTTTAAATCAGACTTCATATTTAAATCACATTCTCTCCCCCGATCATAAAATTTCAAATCTTTTGAGATTTTGTGATCCCAATTGATCTAAATGCTTTTAGAGAAAACTTTGGAGAAAATATGATAAAAGTTTAAACGTTTACTGATTTTGAGACACTTTTTGAATTTCACTACTGTTGGTGCACAAAGTTTTTAAAGGTGCAGAAATTTTGAGCAAATACGCTCCCCCTCAATTAATGACCCGTTTTTCAATTTTAACGTTTAGTAGTCGTTAAGTTGAGCGGCGTGGTATTTGAGAAAATTTAAGTCCGATAGCCACCTTGTAAACCACAAAATCTCTTTTGAAGAATTTTAGAAGAAAGAGATTTTGGGATGAAAGAAGACTTCTCTTCTTTTACAAGAAAGGTTGCACTGAAGCGTACAACATTTCGGATTTGCACGGATGTTAAGTAATCCATGCCCGGATGAGATTCATCCGTTGTTAGGAACAATCGTCTTAATGGTGTCAAAATGGTGACGCGTTTTCCTCATTTTTGAAGACCGGGTTGCTATCTAAAGTAATAGCAAACCATCATTTAGGCAAACTATTTTTGGTATTTTGTATTTTTCAGATTTTTATGGTTTTTTCTTGGTTTTATATTTTTGTATTTTTCTTTTCTAAAAGAGAATATGTACAAGGATATGTGAAGTGAATCCATTACTCCTCATTGTCCTCCTGAAGACTTTTGAGTGACTCATGAGTGATACTCTTCATTCCAAGACGCGAAAGAATGAATTGAAACCGTTCTCTAGGAAGTGCCTTAGTGAAGATATCAGCCAGCTGAAATTCCGTCCTCACAAAGTAAAGTTCCACGATTCCCTTTTCCACTTGTTCTCTGATGAAATGATGTCGAATATCAATGTGCTTTGATCTTGAGTGCTGGACGTTGTTACAGCAAAGAGCAATGGCACTTTTGTTATCACAGTACATCGGAACCTTGTTGTATACAAAGCCATAGTCTGATAATTGGGACCTCATCCAAAGAATTTGAGCACAGCAGGATGACATGGCAATGTATTCAGCCTCTGTAGAGGAGATCGACGTACTCATTTGCTTCTTTGATGACCAGCTAACCAGTTTATCTCCTAGAAATTGAGCGCCGCCCGAAGTACTTCGACGAGTATCTTGACATCCCGCATGATCAGCATCAGAGTAGGCAGTGAGAGCCATTGCAGTATCTTTAAGANCATAGTCTGATAATTGGGACCTCATCCAAAGAATTTGAGCACAGCAGGATGACATGGCAATGTATTCAGCCTCTGTAGAGGAGATCGACGTACTCATTTGCTTCTTTGATGACCAGCTAACCAGTTTATCTCCTAGAAATTGAGCGCCGCCCGAAGTACTTCGACGAGTATCTTGACATCCCGCATGATCAGCATCAGAGTAGGCAGTGAGAGCCATTGCAGTATCTTTAAGATACCAAAGGCCCATGTGAATTGTTCCTTGAAGGTACCTGAAGACTCTGATGACTGCTTCTAAGTTCTTCTTAGTGGGTTTGGATTGATAACGAGCACACATGCAAACAGCAAATAATAGATCTGCTCTGCTAGCTGTGAGATAAATCAATGATCCGATCATGCTTCGGTATTTGGTTTGGTCGACTGGTGCCCCTTCAATATCCTCATCCAGTTTTGTCCTTTCAACCATTGGGGTGTCAACAGAGTCACATGATTCAAATCCAAATTTCTTAAGGATTTCACTAGCATACTTGGATTGATTGATGAAGATACCGTGAGGATTTTGAGAGATCTGTAGCCCCAAGAAGAAAGACATTTGCCCCATCATGGACATTTGGAATTCTGTACTCATCTCTTGTGCAAACCTATCACATTCAAATGGATCTGCAGAGGCGAAGATAATGTCATCCACATAAATCTGAATGTGGAGATGATGCTTTCCCAACTTTCTAGTGAACAATGTAGGATCGACCACACCCTTGGTGAATTGGTTGGCTAGAAGGAATTTGGAAAGAGTATCATACCATGCTATGGGTGCTTGTTTAAGTCCATATATGCCTTCTTCAAGCGATAGACATGATTTGGGCGTTCAGGATCAACAAACCCCTCTGGTTGACTTACAAATACTACTTCCTTTAATTGACCATTAAGAAATGCAGTCTTCACATCCATTTGGTAGACAATCATGTTTTGACTAGCTGCATTGGCAAGGAAGATTCTGATAGCCTCAATTCTTGCAACGGGTGCGAATGATTCTTCAAAGTCAATGCCTTCTTCTTGTCTGTATCCTTTGGCCACTAGTCTAGCTTTGTTTTTCAGAACTTCACCATATTCGTCAAGTTTCACTTTGAAGATCCATTTGAGGGCGATAATCATAGCACAGTCGGGAGGGGGCACTAATTCCCAAACATCAAGTCGGTCGAATTCATGAATTTCATCCTGCATTGCAGTGAACCAGGATGTTTTAGTCAATGCATCCTTATAATCTTTTGGTTCGACTTTAGAGAGTATGGAGCTGACGAAGCACCACAAGGCATCTGTGGCAAGTTGTCTACGTGTAGATACTGGCCGAGATGGATTACCAATGATGTTGTCAATTGGGTGATCGTTTGTCCATTTTCTGATATGCTCATGAAGTTGATGACTGGGAATTGATGTGGCAGTGTTATAATTTTCTGAAGAGGTTGCCATAGTAGATGGTTCAGGGGCAAATATGTTGACAAAAGGTTCATCAGGTGGTTGAGCAAAGGGATTCACTTCAAATGAGTTATCAGATGCTTCGTCTTGAGGAATTGAAGAAGATTGATCTGTGTGATTGGTATGACTGGATGATGGAGCATTCTGACTAAGAGAGATGGAGATGGAAGGCCCATTTGTAGGTTGAGGTACATCATTAGCAGCAGCATCAGGACCTATGACCCAGGACCTATGACTTGTTGTTCTGGTTCGATTCTCTGTTGAGGCTCAAAATACTCATCATACATTGGATCAAACAATTTCTTCAAATCCTCACTAGTAGGTGGCACAGAAGGAGCATCAGTGGTGGAGGAATGTACAAGTGATGTGCGTTTTGTTAGTGCAAGTTTTAAAATTTATAAACACGATTTATCCGATTAATTATTTAGCACATACGAGCAAGTATACTCGTCCGATGTGGTAAAGGTGGGTAAGTCGAGATCGTCCCAAGGGATTTGTTGTTTTAATAGTAAGAAAATCATTTGCAAAACAAGGGTTGTCAATCCTAATTTATGTGAATATCAATTTAAAAGAAACTCAATAAGAACTAAACATATACTTGTGTATAATTCCTCGATTGGTCATAAGGAGTATCATGGCAATTTAAATATAAAGTTTGGTGTAAAACTTGTTATGATGCGCAACTAAAAAAGAGTAGTTAATCAATCTATGATGTATGTCATGTTTTAACTACCACTAAGAATTCTATCACCTAAATGACTCCTTTCGGACATATCAAGATAGTATGACAATTCTATAATCATATGGTTGTTTAGAAAATCAATTCTTTTCTTATGAATTCCTACGAATCCTTTCGGTCCTTTTTCGTGATGAAATCTTCTCAAATCCATTTTAACAAGTAAATAAGATGGGTGTCAAGCATCATATTCCATACTAATTCGTGCACTAATGTTTTGGAATAAAAACAAGTTGAAAATCCTTTCGGACCTATTTTCCCAAAGATTGTTTTTACCAACAAATTAAGCAAGATTAGATGTTACTTTAACAAACTCATAAAATTGATATGTTTTCATGCATCACCGTTTTAATAAAAGAATACTCCATAACCAATCACATCATACACACCAGTATATCACAAATTACTCCATAGCAATCATATTAAAACACAAGTAAACAAGAAAACTTTCATTAAATTCAAAGTAGCAATTGTTCATCATAAGTATCAAGGTGTACCTAGCTTGAGAATTACAATGACAAAATATGCGGAACTATAGCAACCACACTCTCGATAAACTGCTCACTAATGTTAGTAAACAATTCCCAACTCGAACCAAAGCTTGAGACTTGAACTCAACACTTTCTGGACACTTAGTAACTTTTTAGACAATATAAAAATGAACTAGTAATATTTGATTTAACACTTTGGTAGATAATTGATGGTACACGTAATCTAGACCCTAAGTACTCATTATATAGCCTAATAACTCTTCTCCTTCAAGTAAAAACATTTCTTCTGAGTTAATATGCAGAAATGATCAGCCACCCATGATTATGGAGAGTAAATTCACCAATAAATGCAACTTGTAACAGCAGTCACCATCCATCCGATCGGTTTGAGCTCCATCCGATCGGATGGTGGTGTTTTGGTCAAATCCAACCGATTCGGATGCGGGTTGCATCCGATCGGTTGGATGCCATCTGAAAATGGTTTCTTTGTCTTTTCTTTGTCGATTCATGTCGCATGTGTTGTCTTTCTTCGTGGCATGACTTTATTCATTAGAACTTGATATTTCCTTGACAAATATGTGTAAAAAGCTCGTCTTTATCAAATCCTTTTGTCCATGCGTCGTTTTCTTCCTTCTCTTTTCTCTCGAAACTCTCCAAATGTGCATGATCACTTCATTTCTTCATTTTTAATCACTTTTACCTGCTTTTGGCTATATTTGCATGTATAAACACTTTTCCACGATTAAGTAACAAATATATACAAATATGACCAATTTCCATGCATAAAACCAACAATAACGCTTCTAAAAACATGTTAATTTTGAGCGTTATCAAATCCCCCACACTTGAGCTTTGCTCGCCCTCGAGCAAATCTTAATCAAAAGAAAATTGATTTCAATGGCAATAATGCAAACATCTTATTTGAACTCAAACAAGTTAATAAAGAGCGCGATAACAATTCTAAGCACCTTACGAAGATAATTTGAAATTCACTCATCACTCAATATGTGGTATGATTAATAGATCACTCATTGCTCAGTCATGATTTATGTTTCTTACCATAAGCTTGTACAAGTATCAAAACAATGAAATAATTCATCAAAGAGGTCTTTTATTCGGGTTGTAACGTTTAGGCTAGGGGTTAATAAAACTTTCATGCAAATATCTTGTGTAAATCGTAATAGATCGCTGCCGCGAATCTTTGGGTTTACCAAAAACTCGGATGGTCACTACATGTCAATACACTTAATAATTACACTAAGTTAAAAGGTAAGGATAAGACATGGGATATATTTATGAAATTGGTTTTAAAAGAAAAATGAAATCAAGTCTAAGTCCCATTGTTGCTAGTTACGAACCAACCACAAATCCCATAAATGATCATAGTTACAATCTTTCTCCTCTTCGAACTTTCACATGTCGATACATCGATTCACCATATAAAATTCTTCATACTTAGCACATTGGCTAACAACATCTCATAACTTCCTTTATTCATAATATAGCACATTTGCTATAATTGTCACCTTATAGTTGCGATGACTTTATATATATATATATATATATATATATATATAACTCTCCCCCCACACTTCGCATAAGCATACACCACAAAAAATACAAATAAGAAGCTGCAGTCTCCGTCTTTGTCGGAATGGCACACACGAACAACAAAGTGTGTCTAACTCATAATCATCAAAAACAATCCAACATACCAAGTAACTAGCAACCCACCGTTTAGACTTTGACAAAGGGTAAGGCTAAGGTTCAAAGTGTAAAATATTTTTGTATTTTTCTGATGTAACAAAATGAAAAGGAATGGCTCAAAGGGTTTAACTAGGGTATCTAGTGTTAAAGATAAACACTAACAAATGGGTTCCAAATACTAGAGTAACTAACCGATGTGGTTAGCAAAAATTTTGTTTTGTAAACGGATGGCCATTTGGTTTTATATCCTAAGTTTGCCTCTTATCATATGAATATATCTCAATCACTCGAAAATGATTTTAACCGTAATGCATAACAAGTACAAGTTCTAGAATTAACACAATCACCGGCACACTCATAACGAAATATATAAATAGCATGAGAACACTATTCATATAAAAAAAACTAATCCTCACAATTTGTAGTAATAAGGGTATAAAATTGTGCTCGCAAATGTTATCAATTCTGAGACAAATTGCTCTTAAAACTTAATTTAAGCTCCAAAAATATCATTATTATTTACCATCGAATCAATCTTATTTTTACTAAAATATGAAGGGCGAACCAACTCTAGTTACTAAAGTTCACGACTCTAAAAAAACGAAAATTAAAAATTATGCAATTTTTCTATTTTCTTCCCTCCCCCACACTTAAGTTTTGCATTGTCCTCAATGTAATAAAAATGACTCCAAAGTAAAGGAAATGGAAAAAATTAGAAAATACCGGAGTTAAATACGCAATATGCATATTTGATCATAATAAGCAAATAAGTTCAACGACTCCAAACGTTGATCAACTATATGCTTCCGTAACGAAACTCCTGCAAGAAAACTGCAACATATACGAAACAAACAAACAAACAAAAACAAAAAATAAAAAATATCTAAACCAAATAAGTAGAAAATTAAGTTAAGTTATAAATCCTAAAAGAAATAGTTAAAGAAAGTGGAAATAGAAATAATTTGACACATAATCGACCATAACTTTTTAACCAACCCAAGTAGAAATTGGTTCCACGTCCAACACTTCCGGCAATCCTTTAAGCTTCCCATGCCTACTTTCTCGAAGATGTGTGAACCCTTTTATGTCCATGCTCAAAGGAATAACTGGTTCACTGAAATCCTTCATGTTCTCTTCATTAAATAGTCCAAGATTCCTTGCTATTCTCGAAATAAAATGTCCACCACAGAGGTAATTCTTTTGTCCTGTCGCTGATTTCCTATGCAAGTGCTCCAC
>LBNU01015251.1:0-13664 GCA_014162995.1 Artemisia annua
TGTGTACTTTAGGGTCTTTTGAGATTTTGTTGTTTTCCGCACTTTTTCATTTTGAAAACGCCCGAAAATGCTTCTTTTGTGATTTTCTCCTCAAAAGTACCTAAAATGAGAAAAGAAACGACTTTGGGTGAAATCCGATCAAATAATATACGAATTAGGACTCAAACTGACCCCTAAAAATGTAACATTTTTTGTCTCATCATATGTGTTCACCCAATATTGCCTTTAAGAGTTGTTTCGACCTTAGGTCTAGTGGTAGAGATTTGTGTAACTGCCAAGCCTATGATAGAATACATTCTATGACTGTGCGTTGAATGATCACCCCAAAATTAACACTTAGATTAGGAGAGAGATGTGAGTGTTTGTTCCAATTTTGTGAGGTGTTCGGCTTTGATATATTCTAGCATAGAGAGTTTTTTAAATTCACATTCTCAGGTTTCTTGGGGGATATCTTTTTCAAAATTATTCTAATAAGGTCTACTTGAGGGCAAGCAGAGTTCAAGTGGAGGAATATTTGATGACGTCAAATTTACCCATGATTTAAGTGTTAATTTCCCTTAAAATGCTCATCTTTTCTATTTGTATGAAGAATATATACTCCTATTTCTTCCTATTTTGGTTTCTGGTAAAGATGAGTAAAAGAACGAACATACGCGGAAATGGAAGGACTTATGTGCAAATATGTGGAAATTATAGATTCTGCACTCAGTTTGGCGTAGAGGTTCATCTACCTACGCCGTAGCAAGGCTTTATGAAGACTACAGTGTAAAGGTTCATCCACCTACGCCGTAAGCAAGGATTTATGAAGACTAAGGCGAAGCCCATTCTATGGCTATGACGTAGAGGTCCACTAAAGGGCACTACGGAGTAAGCAACTCTCCAGCTACGACGTAGGCCCCAATTTGAGGCAGAGAAGAACTAACTAACAAGGCCAAGGAAGAAGTTACGGCGTAGCAACCTTGGCAACTACGTCGTAGAAAGTATCTTATCAAGACATTACACCCGTAGCACTTGATCAAGCTGCAGCGTAATACAAATTTACAAAGTTTACGGCGTAGCAACTCAATCAGCTACGCCATAACAAAGTCGGGTCTATAAATACCAGCCCTAATTCCGAGTTTATTCATTCACTTTTCACCACTTAGAAGTTGGGAGAAACTCAGGGTGCAGGAGGAACGAAGTTCTAGCATCATAGAAGTCATTTCCAAGGGAGAATTCACACACGAATCATAAGTTTATTCATTCCCTTGTTTTGTATTCGATTCATGTTTGCATTTGTAATACTAAAATCTTGTTTTACTGCAACTATGAATATGAGAAGCTAAACACCTCTTGGTGTTAGCCTAGGTATGAAATTGTTATTGTTTTGATTTAGTTTTCTACGCAGCTATTATCTATTGTTTGAATACTTTCATTGCGAGTCTTGGGACACTCTAGTTCCCGTAGTGTTTAGCATTGGTTGTTCCCTAGAGACTTGTAGAATTAACCCTAGGAAGCAAGCCGCTAGGGATGTGACTTGGTGATAGCAATATCACCATACATGTGCGAATTGACCCCAGGACCACCTACCAATGCTATACGCTTAACGGAGTTAAAGGAGTGTAAGATCTGACCATGCCGCATCCGTTAGACTTGTCCATGTTAGTAGAGGCACTTAATGACTCTTACATCTTCGTACCGATGAACCCACGACATTACAATAGTTTTGGATAGGACAAGGTGTAAAATAGACGTAGTTGATTTAACCCTCTAATCCGAAATGAATTAAATCCTCTGACGATATGATAGGATGCATTTATAGAAAACTAATTAGAATAATAACAAGAGTAGTAATTAGGTTAGCACTATTTCTCACTATTGATTTTCTTCTATTTTATTCACTTGTCTTGTTATTTACTTTTATTAGTTTAATTAATCTTTCAACTCATAAACCCCCTTTTATAAACGTGACATAGACTTTAATTAGGATCCAAACGCATAGCTCTTGGGATGACTTCGGCTTTACCATCTAGCTATACCTCACACGACCGGGTACACTGCCTGTTAGTGCAATTAGGTAGACCTTAGGTAAACGAGACTACTATAAATATTAAAACCTAGTTGGTAAAACCTGCATCATACTACTTCGAATTCTTTTGAAGCATTGGGCAATATAGTGGACAGGGAAGACGGGGGGATTTTACCAGAATAAAACTCTTACTACACAAGAGGCGAGTTGTGTAGATGGAAATAGGGAAAAGAATAAACATACGACCTAAAATACTATTGGGTCGTGTGATTAGCAATTGAATATTGAAAAGGGGGTGAATTTGGAGGCGAGTTGTGTAGATGGAATTGGCAAAAGAATAAACATACGACCGAAAATACTATTGGACCGTGTGATTAGCAATTGAATATTGAAAAGGGGGTGAATATGGAATTGGCATCTATGTCTAGTACTTCGATAGGAGATCGAGAAGGTAATTCGGATAGTGATGTTGAGGAGGTTGATGATCTAACGACTATATTCATGGCTTCTTATCGAGGTGGTGGTGGTACTAATGATGCAATTTTTCTTGAGGATCAAGATTATGATAGTTATGATGGTTACGAGAATGATGCTTTTGGATAAACAGAATAATAGTTGGCATTTTGTAATGTGTTCGATACCACTCTTCGATGTCAAGTTAAATGATAGGGTTCTTTTGGTGTTATTATGAATCAAATGTAATCTTGTCATTAGTGGTATTTTTTTAGTAGGTTCATAAGTCTGGGTATCATTCTTATGATAGGTATAGTTTGAAACATAAATGGTGCGTTTGTGTTTGCGTATACAACGATTGAGATGTGGGATTCCCACATCCTATGTACTTAAATGTTTTGAAGTAATGCATTTACCGAAAAAACTATTTACCTAAAAATGAAGAAGAATAATAATGACGTAAAATCAAAAATTTAATATTCATATCTTATACAAGTCGCATGTTACATTGATGATATTTAATTTAATTACACGAAGATTGATGTGAAACTATTTGATAGTTGAAGTTTATGGGTTAGAAACGAAATGATAAAAGTTTGAGGATTAAACAAAATTTAAACTATTAGTTTAGTAATAGATGTTGTTACCATTTTAATCAACCGAATTTTAGTAACTGAACTTANTTTGTGTTTGCGTATACAACGATTGAGATGTGGGATTCCCACATCCTATGTACTTAAATGTTTTGAAGTAATGCATTTACCGAAAAAACTATTTACCTAAAAATGAAGAAGAATAATAATGACGTAAAATCAAAAATTTAATATTCATATCTTATACAAGTCGCATGTTACATTGATGATATTTAATTTAATTACACGAAGATTGATGTGAAACTATTTGATAGTTGAAGTTTATGGGTTAGAAACGAAATGATAAAAGTTTGAGGATGAAACAAAATTTAAACTATTAGTTTAGTAATAGATGTTGTTACCATTTTAATCAACCGAATTTTAGTAACTGAACTGAAGTTTTAAGTTTAAGAAAAATGGTTTTCACTTTATTAGATGACTACCAGTGCATAACGACGATAATTTATTAACGACAAATTATTGTAGTTGCGATATTGTGGTTAAGAGGTATGAGTTGGTATAACATAAAAGCGCAATAAACAAAATATTACACTTTTATATTACCCTCGTCGTGGCTAAAAGTTTGTTTAACAATGTCGTCAACATTAGTGTGGTTGAGTGATTAACAAAAACGTCATACTTCTTCTACAAATGGTAGATTGTGAAAATTTTTGTGTTATATATATAAGCTAATTAAATGTAATTGAATGATTAACAAAAAAAATTTCAAATTTAAAACAACTAAATATAAAAGCGTATTTTTGTCAAAACACTTTACTACTTTTTAAGTTTTAAGCTCAAATAATGTTGTTCCCTCTTTATATATAGTAGAGATTAACTTGCGTGAAGCTTCTTCAATACATGGAAATGTTGGTCCTTTCATGAATTTTTTAAGGAATTGGGCAATCCTTGACAATTTCGAATTTACAAGCAACTCATCATGCTCATCGCCCAAAGGCCCTAGACGTGATCTTTCTGATGGAAACCAAGAACAGAAAAACGAGTGTTGGAATAGATTTATCGATCTTTACAATTTAATGATGCTTACTATATTGACCTAGTCGGCCGGGCCAGTGGATTAGCACTTAGGTGGAACTCGGCCATTAATCTTACCATAACTAGTGTTTGTAAAAACCTAATTTCTGCAGAAGAGGTGTTCTTTAAAGGGGTCATGGGCTCTAGTTCTTCGTGTGGTGTTAGGTGTTTTGTTTATGCGCCACATACCTCTGCATCAATGTAACATGCTTAGAATGCTATCATACAATAATTTTGTTCTGATGATCCACTTGTTATCACTGGTGGATTTAAGTTGATTGGTTCTTTCAAATATAAGGTGGGTGATTCTTGAAATAATCGACCCCAACTTGAGGAATTTCATAACTTTTTTTGCCTTATGCAGGCATCCATGTGATTCCATATACATTTTTAAAATACACGTGGACCAATAAAGGGACCGGAGAATCCAATATGCGTGTTGATCATGATCTTGGTAACATAAAACTTTTTGAGATATTTCGTTTTTATACCTTACTTCTTAAACCTCTTACTAAGTGTGATCACGACCCCACTCATTTACTCCTCAGAATTTTCAAGAAAGAAAAGACGTTGAAATATTCACTTCGAGTCAATTTGGACTTCTCATAAAGAATGTGAGAACATCATTTATGAAGCATGGAAATATTTATTAGTTGATAACAAGTTGGTCCACTTGAGACAAAATCTATCATATTTTTCGGGCAAATTCACACATTAGATAAAAAGTAGTTTTGGTAATTTTAAAAGGTTGATTAATGTAACTCATAAACTTGAGAGAATCCAAGGCCTCGCATTTACATTTGAAGATTTTCTCAAAAGCCAACAATTGTTACAAGATCTTGGGACTACATGGCTTCGTGCTGAATGTTTGGCATCAGCGATCTCGGGTAAACTGGTTAAATTATGGAGATCAAAATTCTAAGTTCTTTCTTATATCTACTGTTCATCGTCATCAAAAGAATAGGATTTTAGGATTAAAGAATGCTCAAGGAATATGAGTATATGACCCGTTGGATATTCAGTGTGTTATTCATGATCACTTTGGGTCAATTTTTACAACTAGCCGTAAAAACCTTCCCTCACACACTCTTACAACTCTCTTACACATTCACATACACACTAAAGCCTCTTACATCATACAACTCATCTTTCTAATAACTAGTTTTTAAATTTGAAATTTGGATTTCAAATTTAGGAGGCAAGGTAATAACCAATCCTTGGGGAGCCCACAAAGTTATTACCCGACACACAATATCCAATGGTTATTCTTTTTCTCTTTGAAATTGGACTGAACGCCTAACTATCTTGTTTTCAATTCACAGATGTTTTTAAGCACCAAAACCTTGACTAAGTGAGTTGGTTGACCTTATCCTACTTTGAGTGTTGGAATGTTACTGAAAAGTTCAAAGGTGAAGTGCAATTGTGGGTTTAACAACAGATGAGTACAAATAAACAAAACCAAGAAAAATTGCCCGCGATTACATGACACGTTGGGTGACCCGCTAGCGCATTCCCACCGCGCCAGGCTCAGCAGGAATATCTTGTGTTGTCTATAAATACTCACCTCTTATCTTATACATCTCACCTCTTGCCAATCATTCTTTCTCTTCAATTTCTTTTCTCTCTACCGTCTAAGTCTACCATCACATTATGTTCTAACTTCTCATCTTATCATCAACTTAAAGAACACTTCTTCTGCAAAAGATATTTACAAGAACCTAATCCGCTCCTTTGAATTATGTCGAGGGTCTTCTTCTATATACCCTTTCTACTAGAATCGAGTCTCTAGGATATGTTCGGTTGTTTCAAAACAAACAAACACTTATAAATCATTTGAAGTCTTATCTAGGTTGTGGAAAAGCAAGGGTGTAATAAGTCGTTTGTCTTGGTGATCAAGCCTAGACCGGGGAAGGTTTAGTCGGGGTTTGATACTTCTGGTGGGGAAGTCTTTGTAGTCTTAGTGGAAATTCGAATCAAAAGATTCTTATGGTTAGTTTTCGAGGNCATGAATAGTGATTTTTCTCTCGGGATGAATAGTGTCATGTGAATAGTAACGTTTCTCGGAATCACAAACGGAGTCCGAAAATGATGAATAGTAAAATGATGAATAGTGACCAGTGAATAGTAAACGATGAATAGTAACCGATGAATAGTAATTGAGAAAGTTCGGGAAAATGACCAGAATTTACGAGTTGTGACAGATACCGTTGGAGTAGCTCTTCTTAGTGAGCGCCGCTCTTAGTGCATATCGGTGGAGTGAAGTTGTAAATGTTTGTAGTCCACCGTAAGGATTATGCTTAGTAATAGTATTGTGGTGATGAATTTTTTATAACCACTTGTTCGCTCTTTGAAATTTGAAGTTGTTAAACTTCAAGTTAGTTGAAAAGACCGTATTCACCTCTTTATACGGTCGTACAAGCTCTTGTTTCTTCTTCTACTAGTTTGAAAAATAATAGGTATTTTAATAGTAGTCCATGATACCTTAAATTCTCATGTTCCAGCTTGCGAACTTACCCCACTTTCAAGGTGTAATGTGTATGGTACTAAAATATATTTGTATATAAGTATCTTTGTAAAAAAAGAATAAAAATAAAAATAAAAAATGGTGAACGTTTAAATCTATGATAAGAATGTGCCGATCTTTAGACACGTTAGCACCTAATCTTCATGGGCACATTAAAGGGAGTCAGGATAGTGGATACAAGTATTAAAAAGTGACATTTTTCAGTCGTTTTATTAATTAATCCTCATTATGGATGTTTAGGCGATGTCAGTACCTCAATCAAAATTGGGTTATTTGACTTAACTCCGATATAGATGAGGGTTGATATGCTTTGAGTGTGGATGTTCAAACTCTTTATTTCCATTCTTTATTGAAAATATGACCTCTTTATTGCCATGTATGTTGGTTCGGTTGTTTTGTTTCTCTTGGACTTAATCTTCGGTTGTTTCTTTTTATCCGTCAACCTGGGTTTAATTTGTGGTCTCTCATCTGCAATTACAAACCCAAAATATGTAGACATTCTTCTTGGTCCAATATACAACATCTTTATTTTGCCATGTATGTTGCTTCAGTTGTTTTGTTTCTCTTGGACTTAATCTTCGTTTGTTTCTTTTCATCCGTCAACCTGGGTTTAATTTGTGATCTTGTCTGCCGTTACAAGCTCAAAATATGTAAACACTCTTCTTGGTCCAATAAATGCACAACTTGTTTAAATAATAATAATAATAATAACACCAACACCACTACCAACAACAATAATAATTTCTATCATATCGTTAATCTTTAACATTCATATTTAATATTTGTATCAAAATAGAAGGCGAACATTTAATTTTGAACGGATGAAGTATTATTTATAACTTATAACATTGGCACTATCAGTATTGTTTGAATAAATGTTGTTTTTCAGTGCAATATACTTTGAAATCCCTACTAACTTTACATTGAATATATGAAATATTAAGTTCGCATCCATTTTCCCAGAGGCTAATTCCTGTGTCAAAAGTTGTATGTTACGAAATAATTAGACAATTAAAACCCTGAAACAGATATAAGATAAATTACTTTTAGCTTCAGCATAAGATTTATTGCAACTTTTCAAAGGTTGCTACATAAGCTAAAATGAATATAAATTCTAGTACTTTTAGTTCCCTTTAGCAAATTCTTGACAAAAGTTCTAAATTGTGTGAAAAAAAAGGAAGTAAATAGAGCAAACCGTTTATCACGCCCTCTCTAATTAGTCACACTATTTACCATGTCATAAAATAAAAATAGTAAGGTAAATGAAATATATTCTAATTATAGAATAATCGAAGAAGAGAATAGACTAAGTAAATGAAATATATTCAAACGACTGAGGCTTGAGCCGTGAGTGTAGGAAAATGAGAGTGCTAATCATGAAAAGAAAATAAGAAAAGTGTGAGTTAGTTTGAGATCAAGATAAAGAATCACATTTGTTAGTCACATGATAAATCAGTTAGTTAGTTTTTTTTTTCTCTTTTTCATGGAATCATATCGCGCTTCTATAGTTCTATGAATGCAAGGTGACTTATTCCACGAAGGCCACAACATTGAAATGAAGGTCACTCGAAATATTGATTCCGATATGAATTAATATATGTATATCATACTAAAAAGCTGTATATCATCTACTTCATTTAAACTGTAAGAAAAATCTTAAACTTCTAATAAATAAATCTATCATTCCAGATAAATATTTTTCCATAAAGCATAAATTTTCAATAACACTAGCATCTTAAGCATTAAAACTTAGCCAAAGATTCATAAACATAATACCACAAATAGAAAACTAAAAATGACATGGTTCTAAACCGGAAGACTAGCCGACGAGGATGATTCAGCTTGATCACTTCCAAAAATAGAAAACTAAAAGTGACACGCTAAACTGGAAGACTAGCCGACGACGACGATTCAGCTTGATCACTTTTACCAACCGAATCATTTTTCGCATTTGGCACACGAGCATTCACGATCTTACACTTCCAGAGCTCTGATTGTCCACAAAACATATCCGGATTCCACTTGCTTCCTTTTCCCGAACCTCCATCAAGACTATAGCCCCAAATCTTAGCTCGTTTCAACGTCACAATATGCTTTTCGACTCCCTCTGGCAAGTGCAGCGTATACCTCTCACAACTCTCGTCGGGAGCAACTAACGAGTGACCAGTTGAATGCGACCTAGGAAACTTTGGAATAGCTCGCTCCTCTTCTAAATGACTTAGGTCATTATTTGGTGATCTTGTTTCATTTATAGTGTTCTCGATGTGAGACAGAGTCAGCTCTTGATTGAATGCCGACTCAGTATCACAGTCGAGATTAGGCTTAATGAGATCTGAGCGGCACACTGGACACGTAGTATGTGAGGCTAGCCACGCATCGATACAATCGGTATGAAACACATGATGGCATTTTGGTAAAAGCCGAAACTGCTCATCGTCCGCAAATTCTGATATGCAGATAGCACATTCCAAGGCATCTTTTCCTATCTTTATATTTTTCACATCAGAGTACGTAAAAACTTGAAATGAATTAATAACTGATCTAGCAAGCCCACGCTGAAATCCAATCAATCTCAACTTGTGATTGTGATGATTCGGAATCAAATTTTGATTCTGATTTGAAGAATCTTCTGCACACCTGAGAAGGTACCAGGATAAAAACACGATAAAAACCATTCCAAACATTAAAAATACGAATATGATTTTAGCAAGAGGACTCGCGTTTATTCCCATATCATAAGGATACGCTGAGGTATCTGGGAGCAAAGACCAAGTGGTGGTGATGTGTGACAACATCACCACCAAAAGAACAGTACTGTTGGATAACATTTATCCATTGATAGATCGTAAATTATTAAGAATGAAAAACTCGGATATAGAATATTAGTAATGTGTTTTCATGAGGAAGAAGGAATTGATCATGACAGTGACAAATGGCTGACGACAGCCGTTTACCAGGCGGGGGATGAGTGCAAGAGTTGGTGAAGCATGGGATTGAGATATGTCTAAATGTAGTAAATACGGGTAGTCAGGGGATTGTTATAAGGTGTGAAATTTGGTTCAAACAACGGGCTGATTAATGCATGAATAATGTTTATTCGAATCATATGTGATAAATCATGAGGTTAGTTTACTTTTTAATCGTTTTGCTTGTGAATATCTTTTGATTGAACATGATTCAATATTTCTCTATTTATGTCCTAGCAATTGAGAAATGATGTAAAGTTGGTTAGGACCAAAAGTAGGCACATTGTTGATTTAAATTTGCAATTGTTATAAGCACAGATTTAGATATTTCATGGTTTCTATACATGGATTTGTTGTTATGTTGATGTGAACATATATATACATACGTATAATTTTAAAACATGTACTACCTGTTGGTGCAACAAGGTTTTATGCTAGGATGCTACGCAAACGAAAAAGATGTATGTGATATACAGTGTATATTTGAAAAACAATGTAATAGAGGGTCGACTTCGAGTACAATAAGCCTGCCACTCTGATCCAAGATCAAATGTAATGCTTTATGAGATAAACTCACAAACACTTAGGCATCACACTCGTGTACACGTCACTTCTTTCTAAAGACGGACTTTTACTTGATGAAGAAGGTAACATGTGTGATGACATTCGGTTTGTTTATCATGTATCTAATGTCGATGAGATAGTGAAAGGTTAGGAACATGTCTAGCTTGTTGTTATTCTCTAATCAACGTCCTTAATTTGAGTAGCCATTTCTTCATTCACTTTTGACGCCAAAGACTAAATTAACTGATAATTGAAGATGCCTTCAGCCGTTGCAAGATTACTTATAAAAGAGTGACAATGAGGGATAATTTCTGGAATAAGTAGATATTATTAGTATAAAGGGCAATGAAATTTAAATAACTTCCAACTATGTCCGTTCAAGAGGAGCTTCAATGTCTTCAGCTTAATTGTTGTGAAAAGAATGGTCAAATGAAAATTTGTTGTCAACAATATTGAAGGGATTTGAAAAGTTAACGGATTCGAATTAATGGATAAAAATTTATGATGGTTACATGAATAGGTGTTATATGTGGTATTAATGGTAAATCACGTAATAAAGGGTTGTTCTCTCCCCTTGCGGAGAGAAAACCTAGATCCGGCCAACATCACAACATTTTATGTTGTTTTTGGCTGCCTTCCATACCCTTTTGATTCATCTTGGAACCCTATAACATATTTTGTGTTTAAGGATTTGGAGCGATTGATCTTTATGATTAATCTATCCTATTGTTCTTCGAAACTTTTCATAAGGGTTTCGATTGTATGCGTTGGCCACCAAAAACTTATTCCTATCAATTCAAAATTCGTTCTTCTTGTTTTAATCCTTAAATAGTTTCAATTATGACCTGATTCAGGGTTTTAGCAATTAGATTCGTATTATGTTCTTGTTTTTGGTAGGTTCATCTGGTCGTGGCACTTTGTCTGATTGAAACCCTAAGTTTTTAGGGGTTCGATCAATGTTATTGCGATCTTAGGTCTTTATGGATCTAGGTTTTTATGGTATTGGTATTCGATATGGATTCATCTCTATGATCTTGTCGTCGATCTAAGGACTAATGCTAGATATCGATATGTATTCTCCATTATTGGAGTTGATGGCTGGTCGAAACCTAAATTATTAGGTTTTCTTCTTTGTTTTCATGTATGGTTCTTTACGACCATGCATCTTGGAGTTTCTCATCATTCTGATTCTTTGGACCTAATGCATCCGAAGCCTGACCAAGAAGGGCTATAATGCTGAGCCAAGGACGCTCCGCCTTATGTATAGAAGCAGTTAACTGATTTCTGAACGAATTTTACTCATCGTGTGAAAATTTGGATTTCATGTATGGCCGTTTCAAAACCCTAAATGTAAGGTTGTGTAGAGGCTGTCGTGATCGTGGTGCTATTATGGTTAATCTTTGGATCGTTCATTGTCTCAAAACCCTTGGTTAAGGGTTTATGTGTTAGTTTCCTGGGAATGTATGTTGCTACTAATTTGTGGGTGTGCATGAAGAACATGGTATCCGCATACCTTGTGGTTAATGCAGATAATTCATTTACAATGGTCCACTCTTGATGGTGTTGTTGCTTGTTCGTAGTTTTGCAGCCATAGTTAAGACGTCTCTTGGTTCGTTGTTATGGAAATTAGCTATGTAGGCTGTTGGAAGATGCTACTGAAAAACTACATGGACATTGCTATTATCAAGATTTTAATACATATTGTGAGTTAATACATATTGCGAGTTAGCCATTGATGAGTAGTTCTAGAAGCTGGTATTGCCACATTGATGGCTTAGTTTTAGAAAGTTGCTTGTGCTTCTTTCTTTGGTAGTCATAAGAATGGTGTGTCATTCTTATGTCATTTTTTGGTTTTTGCACATTGGTGCGTTATTGTTTGCCCTTGTAACAGACTGGGTTGTATGAGTTCACATACAAGTAGTGTACTTAAATGTTTTTTTGGTGTAATACATTTACTAGGGAAACCCTTTACCCAAAAAAATATTGTGTTAATCTATATTTGTAAAGATCAAAGTATTTTTGACTCACTGTAGACAAAGTGTTGATATCAAAAAAGGAAACAAAGAGAAGATGAAATTTTGGATCAAAACAAGTGCAGATGAAAGGACGTCTACTGTTGTGTATCACATGTTAAGCTTTTAAATCATTTTACTAGTGCAACTAAATTTAGTTTGATATGCTTTTAGATTGTTTTGCCTGTGCAAAATTAGATTGAACTAAATTTAATAATGGTTACAAGAAAGGGAGTTATATGTTGTATTAGTCTACATTTGTAATGATCAAAGTATGTTTGACTCATTGTAAACAAAGTGATGATATCAAAGAAGGTTCATTGTAGACAAGAGAAGGTTCAATGTTTTCAGCTTAATTATTGTGAAAAGAATGATCAAATTAAATTCTTTTTTTGCTATCAACAGTACTGCAGGGATTTGAAAAGTTAACGCGAATTCGACTTAAGGGATAAAAATTAATGATAATTACATGAATGGGTGTTATATTTTGTATTAATCCATATTTGTAAAGATCAAAGTATGTTTGACTCACCATAGACAAAGTGATGATTTTAAAGAAGGAAACAACGAGAAGATGAAATTTTGGATAATGACAAGCTCAGATCATGGGATGTACGATCACAAGCAATATATATCCATCCATATTAAGCAGTCTGCTGCTGCGTATCACGTGTTAAGCTTTTAGATCATTTTGTTCGTGCAAATAAATTTAGTTTGACAAGCTTTTAGATCGTTTTGCTTCTGCAAAATGTTAAATTAAACTAAATCTAATGATGGTTACATTAATGGATGTTAAATGTTGTATAAATCCATATTTGTAAAGTTCAAAGTATGTTTGACTCATTGTAGACAAAGTCATGACATCAAAGAAGGAAACAAAGAGAGGATGATATTTTGGATCCAAGCAAGCGCAAATCAAGGGATGTACGATCAAAAGAAATATATATATCCATCCATATTAAGCATTCTGCTGCTGCATATCACGTGTTAAGCTTTTAGATCATTTTGCCCGTGCAACTAAATTTGGTTTGATAGGCTTTCAGATCATTTTGCTTGTGCAAAACGTTAAATAGTACTAAATTAATGATGGTTACAGGAATGATTAATCCATATCATATCTGTAAAGATCAAAGTTGTTTGACTCACCGTAGACAAAGTGATGATATCAAAGGAGTAAACAAATAGAAGATGAATTTTTGGATCAAAACAAAAGAGAATAAAGGGAGATCATGTGTGTGTCTATATATATATATATATAGGGTAAGGTTCTAGAGAAAAGTGCATTTCGGTAGAAAAGTGAGAAAATAACTGTGATGCACTAGAATAATAACTGTGATGCACCGGGTTTTTAAAAACTGTGATGCACCATACTTTTTATTCTGCTGCATCACAGTTATAAAACCCGGTGCATCACAGTTATTTTCTCACTTTTCTACCGAGATCAACTTTTCTCATGATCCCACCTCTATA
>LBNU01015254.1:4012-36582 GCA_014162995.1 Artemisia annua
CCCCCGTACTTACCACTACACTATACTACATCGGTCAGGTACACTGCCTGGTGGGGTTGTAAGCCTCTTGAGGTCCCTCGAGAGGTAAAACCTGTTGTAAGGTTGCAAAACCACGCATTACTAACCCACATAAGAATCAACTAGTCCAGAGCAAACGGCTACTGGTAAAGACTTAACAAATCCGTTTATGGTTGATAGTTTACCAAAAACTATATGGTTATCAACTCAGCGTATTCTTTTTGATTAAGAGTTGGCTAGTCCATAGCAAACGGCTCATGGTAAAGACATATCAAATCCGTTAATAGCTGGTAGTTTGCTAAAAGCTATGAAGAAAGCAGTTTAATTTTTATATATTTATTTTACCACTGCTTTTGAAAATTTTGTGAAAAATTCCCACTGCTAGTTCATAGTTACCACTGCCAGTGTTATTTTTACCACTGTTGAACTAGCCGTTACAACTGTTGTGTCAGTAACAAACTTTTTACTAGCCGTTGAGAGTAACTGCTTTCCATATTAATAGGGTAATTTTTTTTAGAAGATTATCTACTTTCCTAATTGTATTTATTCTCTTAAAGATAAATATTTTCCATAGATAATTTTTTCTTGCGCATAACTCTCAAACCCTAGCAATATATATATTTTTCTCTCAATTGGCGAGTTCATTATTCAATTTATACTAACACAACTGATTTTTCATCAAAAGATACTATGCCATCAATCACCTTTGCAGTTGAGCACAACCAAGTGGCTAATTTGGAAAAGCCAAACGACAAGAGTGGTCCTCTTTTTCATCAGATTGTGGATTTTCTAAACACTACTCATGTGAGGTATGCTTTACTTCTTAATCCCACAATCTATATCTCTCAAATCAAGCAGTTTTGGAACTCTGTTGAGTCCATAACCATTGAAGATGGAGATACACATGAATCTGTGGATGCTCTTAGAGCCACAGTGGATGGGGTAACTATTGATGTTACTGAGTCATCCTTGAGGAGAATTCTCCAATTGGATGATCTCAATGGTATCATCACCTTACCTATGCCAGAAATTTGGGAAAGTCTTTCATCCATGTTGTACAATACCACTGACAAAAGGGCTACTTTCAAAAAGAGCGTTTTTTGTCCTCATTGGAGATTTTTGATTCATACTCTATTACATTGCCTTAGTCCTAAGAAAACATCTTATGAACAATTTAGTTCACCAATGGCTTACCCTTTGGTTTGTCTAGCTAAAGATAGGATTTTTAATTGGTCTAAATATATTTTTACAAGTATGCAAGGCAATGTAAAGAGTTCAACAAAATTTTTGATGTATACAAGGTTTGTGCAAGCTGTGTTAAATGAATTTCAACTGCAACCCCATAAAAGAGTTTACAAAATCCGTTGCCTTAAGCCTAAAGTTTTTCAAAATATGGATAAGGTTGGCAATTGGGTTTTTACACCACTTTTTCCTCAAATGCTTGCAAGAATTTCACAGGTACAGGGTGAAGATGCAACAATCCCAGTTGTATCTCAAAACACACCCACAATAACTATTCCAACTATTAACTATACTCCACCAGTTACTCACACTTATGAGAGGAGGCAAAAACAGCCAACTCCTCTCATCCAAACACAGCATGTTCCTGATCCTTTTGGTGTTGGAACAAGCAGTGGTGGTTCCAGGATTCAACCTAGCCCTGCTAGGGAGGAAACTGAACCTTTGCCCTATGATTCACCTCTCCCAACAGGTAACACAGTTGGAAGTGTTGAGGGCAGTGAGCAACCAATGGAATTGATGGAACTTTGTACCAAATTAGAAAAGCAGGTTGAATCTCTAAAGTTGGACTTGGCATAAGTAAAGGAGCAACATGCCAAGGATGTTACCAATTTGCAACAAGAGATTCAAGCTTTGAAGGATGAGATACAGGGGTTAAAGCAAAAGATAAGAACTACAAATATGGTGATTTCATCTTCATCCTCACCCAGTGATGCTTTCTTTGAAGATCTTGGGAATTCTCCCAAACAGGGGAGGAAAACAGATGCTGAAACCAAGGGGAGGAGAATTGATTTCAGAGATGAAGATGGGTTGGATGCTGATTTAGATGCTGATTTTGGAATTGAAGATTTGGCATTTTTGCCAATGGGTGATATTCAAGAAGAAGTTCCTCAACAGCAGCAACTTAATACAGATCAACCAGAGCAAAGAGATTTCACTGGTGCTACTAGTATTCCCACTGCAGATCAAATTTCTACAGTAGTTCCTATTTCTACTGCAAGCAAATGGTTCCCACTGCTGGACAGTCAATTACCACTGCAGAGGAAGAAATTGAAAGGATAAGGAAAGAGAAAGATAAAGCAGTTATGCAGAGTGAAAAGCAACCAAAAAGGAAGGTTAAAAGGAGAGTACAAGCTCAAGTTGACTATGATGCTGAAGTTGCTAGAAAGCTAAGAGAAGATGAAGTTGCAAACAAAAAGAAATTGGATGAAATGGAGATTGCAGACTTCATGGAGGCTAAAAGATTGGACAGAATGGAAACCACTGCTCCTATGGATGTAAATCCAATTTCCACTGTTCCACCTACAATTCTGAGAGAAAAGACTCCAGAATTCACATATGTACCTACAGATGAAGAAGTTGAATTCTTGGTTGACAATGATCCAGTAATCAAGAAGAAAGCAATTGACCTAGTTGCAGATAAGACCTTAACTGAGGAACAAAGAACAGCTCAGTTGAAGGATTTTATTGAGATGAAGAATAGACAAGCACTTCAAGAAGCAATTGGTTCAGTCAGAAAGGGTCAAAAGAAACCAAGGCAACCAACTAAGGCACAAGTTATCTCAGCAATGAAGACTTACTGTTGTCATGTTGGTGGCTGGAAATGCATCAATNATTGAGATGAAGAATAGACAAGCACTTCAAGAAGCAATTGGTTCAGTCAGAAAGGGTCAAAAGAAACCAAGGCAACCAACTAAGGCACAAGTTATCTCAGCAATGAAGACTTACTGTTGTCATGTTGGTGGCTGGAAAATGCCTCAATTCAAAGGGATGACCCATGATCAGGTTGAAGGTGTCTACTACAAAGTTAAAAGGCAAGATCTTAACTTTATTCCTATGAACTTTGAAGAAGAAGCAAGAAGATTTCCTCACCTGAAGAGAAAGGCTAAAGATAATGAATCTCAGACTCAAAAGAAAACAAGATTTGTTGAAGAACAAAAGGTTCATTCTGAGAAATTCACAGAAGAAAAGCTGACTGGTATGATCTTAATTGAAGAAGAAGATTTTTGTCTAGACCCACTGCAAGTCAGACATCCTATCATTGATTGGGAAGTTTACACTGCTAGTAACTTTGCTCCAACATGGAAAATTACAAGGCTAGGTAGTGAAACTTCATCATTCATTCTATTTGAAAAACTTATCAAAGCATGTGACAGAGATAATCTTGATGCATTATGGAGATTAGTTCAAGAAAGATTTGATGCTGGTAGTCTTAAAGATGTGAAGGAAATGCAGTTGTGGGTTGATCTAAGAAGGCTCTATGAACCAGATGCTAATGATAACTTTTGGAAGTTTGAATCTTCATGTCCTGGTACTACATGGACTTATTATGACTCATGTGAAGTTCATCATGTTTCTACAAAAGCTGGAGTGGATGCTTTTATGTTTGCTGAGAAAGAATACCCACTTAGAGCTGGAACTCTCACTGTGATGCTGTCAACAAGGATAAGAGTTCATGAAGATACTGAGAAGGTAAGAGCATTGATAAATAGGATTCAAGAACAATGTTCAAGAGTTATTCAAGCATTAAGAAGAAAGTGAAGTGTTTGGAAGAATTCCCCAAATCCTAAGAGATGATGCAGATTGAAGAAACTTATTGATTTGCAGAGAAATCATAAGTTTAGGGGAGGATTGTTGGGAATAAAGCTAACAGTTACCACTGATAAGCTTGTGGAAAACACTGCTGAAGAATGCACTAGCAGTGGAAACACATTACCACTGCTAGTACATATTATTACCACTGTTGTTAGGATAACGGTAATGTATTCGTATGTAGATAAGTATAGAAAAGATCTTGTGTATATTCTATTATGATAGCTTTATATTTATCTTGTAAAGGACTCCTTGTGCTATAAAAGGAGGTCCTAGGTCATTGTTCTAGGTACGTATTAACCCTAGAAAGCTTCAAGGTGTAACCCTAGTGATAAGCAAGATCACTCATATTATTATCAATAATATTGAAGGTTTGTGTTAAACTTATAACTGTTCTCACTTACATTACATCATACAATTCATATTCTAAGTATTGTTAAGTATATTCCGCGTACTTAATAATATAACTCAAATTATCACTCTAACACAAGGTGTGTGTTTAGATCCTTCAAGTGGTATCAGAGACAGGTTTCTGATACTTTGATTTAGAAGATCCAAGAATTAAGCTTAACCAATTCACTCAGATCCATGGAGATGGAAAACAACCAGTCCAACTCTGCTCCAAGACTTCCTAAGCTCAAACTCAATGAGTTTGAAATGTGGAGGATAATGATTGAGCAATACTTTCTCATTCAAGATTATGCTTTGTGGGAGATCATCTTAACTGATGACTCTTTCAAACCTACTCAGAAGACTGAGAAAGTTGGTGACAAAGAAGTAATCACAGTTTCTGCACCTTCTACTAGTGATGAAAGAACACAGAAGAAGAATCATATGAAGGCCAGAAGTTTACTTCTAATGACTCTTCCTAAAGACCAGATCATTGCTTTCAGTAAATTCAAGACTGCAAAAGAATTGTTTGAAGAGATCTGTTTTGTGTTTGGTGGCAATGATGCTACTAAGAAGACCCAAAAGACATTGTTGAAGCAGAGCTATGAAAACTTCACTGCTTCAAGCAATGAATCACTTGACAGCATTTTCACCAAACTATAGAAGATTGTTACATAATTGACTGTGTTTGGAATTGAGGTAGAACAGGAAGACCTCAATTTGAAGTTTCTAAGAAGCTTGCCCTCTGAGTTTCATACCAATGTTACAGTCTGGGAGAACAAACCAGAAATTGAAACTATGAAGCTCAATGATCTTTACAATAACTTCAAACTCATTGAATAAAGATTGAAGAAGGCAGGGAAGCTTGGTTCAATCTCTAGCAGCTTGGCATTGGTGTCAACCTCAGTTGACAGTGATGATTCTGAAGATGACAGTGATGATGACATTGCCACTGCTGGTTCTACAGTTTCCACTGGTAATGCTCTTGTTATCACTGCAAGTTCAAAGAAGAAGGTTGCTGGTATTGGAGATCCTACCTTTTATGCCTTTATCTCCACTCAAGTTAATGGCTCTATATTAACTCATGAAGACATAGAGCAAATTGATGAGGATGACTTGGAGGAGATGGACATAAAGTGGCAAGTAGCTCTTCTCAGCATGAGAGCTAGGAAATT
Organism: Artemisia annua; assembly: GCA_014162995.1. Taxonomy (NCBI): domain Eukaryota; kingdom Viridiplantae; phylum Streptophyta; class Magnoliopsida; order Asterales; family Asteraceae; genus Artemisia; species Artemisia annua. Next base: position 9,427 of record LBNU01015254.1, read on the forward strand.
CTACAAGAAGACTGGCAAGCCAATCCACATCAATGGAAGTGAAACTGCAGGGTTTGATTAGAAGAAAGTAGAGTGTTTCAACTGTCACAAGTTGGGGCATTTTGCTAGGGAATGCAGGAGACCAAGGACGCAGGATAACAGATCCACATGGTACAAGCAAAAGAAGGAACCAATTGTGGAGGAACCAATGGCAATGCTGGCAATTGATGGTGTGAGCTATGATTGGAGTTTCATGGCTGATGATGAAGAGGAAAAACCTTCAGATGCTGCTTTCATTGCTACAGAACATGCTCTCATGGCCTTCTCTGACTCTGAGGTACAAAACTTTGAATGTTGTTCTAAAACATGTAGGGCTTCTAGAGAATGTGAAAGGCTAAATGAATCACTAGAAAACCATAGAACAGAGTTGTTTGCTGCTAACTATATTGTTTCAAATCTTAGAAGAGGTATATCTGTGTTAGAAAAACAACTTGAGCATTATACAGAAAATGAGACAAAATTTAATGATGATATGGTTATTCTTAAAAGAGAGTTAGATCATAAGATATCAGTGAATGAGGCATTTAAAGAAGAGCTTGAAAGGATTAGAAAGGTAAATGAGAATGTCAACTTATCTGTTGATACCTTATATTATCAGTCTAAGTCTATTGATAAAATTTGGGAAGCACAAATCACTAACAAAGCTAAGTCTGGCATAGATTTAGCACATACAGGACTACAAGAGTTTCAGGAACCTATACTTGAATATGGTCCTCCCAAATTTTTGAATAATGAGAAAGAGGTTAAGCATGAAACTAATGTGTTTGAAAGTGCAAGTGACTCATCTGTTGTAGATGAGAGTGTCAAAAAGAATGTAGAGACTTCTATCCCACAAGTTGTTAATACAATTACGGAGGAACCTAGGAAACAAGTTAATAAGCCTAGACAAACTGTAAGGTATGCTGAGATGTATGGAAACAAGTCATCAACTCCTAGGGGTAACCAGAGGAGTTGGAATCATGTAAAATCTCAACAACTAGGTAATGAATTTGTAATGAACAATAAAGCATGTTATATCTGTGGTAGCTTTGAACATTTATATAACACCCCCATTTTCGGAACGCAGCGGAATACAACATGGGGTGTTATTTATCAGTCGCATAGTACATGTATAGTAAACAACTTTTCTGAAGAAGAAGCAAGAAGATTTCCTCACCTGAAGAGAAAGGCTAAAGATAATGAATCTCAGACTCAAAAGAAAACAAGATTTGTTGAAGAACAAAAGGTTCAGTCTGAGAAATTCACAGAAGAAAAGCTGACTGGTATGATCTTAATTGAAGAAGAAGATTTTTATCCAGACCCACTGCAAGTCAGACATCCTATCATTGATTGGGAAGTTTACACTGCTAGTAACTTTGCTCCAACATGGAAAATTACAAGGCTAGGTGGTGAAACTTCATCATTCATTCTGTTTGAAAAACTTATCAAAGCATGTGACAGAGATGATCTTGATGCATTATGGAGATTAGTTCAAGAAAGATTTGATGCTGGTAGTCTTAAAGATGTGAAGGAAATGCAGTTGTGGGTTGATCTAAGAAGGCTCTATGAACCAGATGCTAATGATAACTTTTGGAAGTTTGAATCTTCATGTCCTGGTACTACATGGACTTATTATGACTCATGTGAAGTTCATCATGTTTCTACAAAAGCTGGAGTGGATGCTTTTATGTTTGCTGAGAAAGAATACCCCACTTAGAGCTGGAACTCTCACTGTGATGCTGTGAACAAGGATAAGAGTTCATGAAGATACTGAGAAGGTAAGAGCGTTGATAAATAGGATTCAAGAACAATGTTCAAGAGCTATTCAAGCATTAAGAAGAAAGTGAAGTGTTCGGAAGAATTCCCCAAATCCTAAGAGATGATGCAGATTGAAGAAACTTATTGATTTGCAGAGAAATCATAAGTTTAGGGGAGGATTGTTGGGAATAAAGCTAACAGTTACCACTGATAAGCTTGTGGAAAACACTGCTGAAGAATGCACTAGCAGTGGAAACACATTACCACTGCTAGTACATATTATTACCACTGTTGTTAGGATAACTGTAATGTATTCGTATGTAGATAAGTATAGAAAAGATCTTGTGTATATTCTATTATGATAGCTTTATATTTATCTTGTAAAGGACTCCTTGTGCTATAAAAGGAGGTCCTAGGTCATTGTTCTAGGTACGTATTAACCCTAGAAAGCTTCAAGGTGTAACCCTAGTGATAAGCAAGATCACTCATATTATTATCAATAATATTGAAGCTTTGTGTTAAACTTACAACTGTTCTCACTTACATTACATCATACAATTCATATTCTAAGTATTGTTAAGTATATTCCGCATACTTAATAATATAACTCAAAGTATCACTCTAACACAAGGTGTGTGTTTAGATCCTACAAGTGGTATCAGAGACAGGCTTCTGATACTTTGATTTAGAAGATCCAAGAATTAAGCTTAACCAATTCACTCAGATCCATGGAGATGGAAAACAACCAGTCCAACTCTGCTCCAAGACTTCCTAAGCTCAAACTCAATGAGTTTGAGATGTGGAGGATAATGATTGAGCAATACTTTCTCATTCAATATTATGCTTTGTGGGAGATCATCTTAACTGGTGACTCTTTCAAACCTACTCAGAAGACTGAGAAAGTTGGTGACAAAGAAGTAATCACAGTTTCTGCACCTTCTACTAGTGATGAAAGAACACAGAAGAAGAATGTTATGAAGGCCAGAAGTTTACTTCTAATGACTCTTCCTAAAGACCAGATCATTACTTTCAGTAAATTCAAGACTGCAAAAGAATTGTTTGAAGAGATCTGTTCTGTGTTTGGTGGCAATGATGCTACTAAGAAGACCCAAAAGACATTGTTGAAGCAGAGCTATGAAAACTTCACTGCTTCAAGCAATGAATCACTTGACAGCATTTTTACCAAACTATAGAAGATTGTCACACAATTGACTATGTTTGGAATTGAGGTAGAACAGGAAGACCTCAATTTGAAGTTTCTAAGAAGCTTGCCCTCTGAGCTTCATACCAATGTTACAGTCTGGGAGAACAAACCAGAAATTGAAACTATGAAGCTCAATGATCTTTACAATAACTTCAAACTCATTGAATAAAGATTGAAGAAGGCAGGGAAGCTTGGTTCAATCTCTAGCAGCTTGGCATTGGTGTCAACCTCAGTTGACAGTGATGATTCTGAAGATGACAGTGACGATGACATTGCCACTGCTAGTTCTACAGTTTCCACTGGTAATGCTCTTGTTACCACTGCAAGTTCAAAGAAGAAGGTTGCTGGTATTGGAGATCCTACCTTTTATGCCTTTATCTCCACTCAAGTTAATGGCTCTATATTAACTCATGAAGACATAGAGCAAATTGATGAGGATGACTTGGAGGAGATGGACATAAAGTGGCAAGTAGCTCTTCTCAGCATGAGAGCTAGGAAATTCTACAAGAAGACTGGCAAGCCAATCCACATCAATGGAAGTGAAACTGCAGGGTTTGATTAGAAGAAAGTAGAGTGTTTCAACTGTCACAAGTTGGGGCATTTTGCTAGGGAATGCAGGAGACCATGGACGCAGGATAACAGATCCACATGGTACAAGCAAAAGAAGGAACCAATTGTGGAGGAACCAAAGGCAATGCTGGCAATTGATGGTGTGAGCTATGATTGGAGTTTCATGGCTGATGATGAAGAGGAAAAACCTTCAGATGCTGCTTTCATTGCTACAGAACATGCTCTCATGGCCTTCTCTGACTCTGAGGTACAAAACTTTGAATGTTGTTCTAAAACATGTAGGGCTTCTAGAGAATGTGAAAGGCTAAATGAATCACTAGAAAACCATAGAACAGAGTTGTTTGCTGCTAATTAACTATATTGTTTCAAATCTTAGAAGAGGTATATCTGTGTTATAAAAACAACTTGAGCATTATACAGAAAATGAGACAAAATTTAATGATGATATGGTTATTCTTAAAAGAGAGTTAGATCATAAGATATCAGTGAATGAGGCATTTAAAGAAGAGCTTGAAAGGATTAGAAAGGTAAATGAGAATGTTANTTTCAAATCTTAGAAGAGGTATATCTGTGTTATAAAAACAACTTGAGCATTATACAGAAAATGAGACAAAATTTAATGATGATATGGTTATTCTTAAAAGAGAGTTAGATCATAAGATATCAGTGAATGAGGCATTTAAAGAAGAGCTTGAAAGGATTAGAAAGGTAAATGAGAATGTTAACTTATCTGTTGATACCTTATATTATCAGTCTAAGTCTATTGATAAAATTTGGGAAGCACAAATCACTAACAAAGCTAAGTCTGGTTTAGGATACAATACAGTTCCTCCACCACTAAGGGGTGTTCCAGCACCCCCTGGCATAGATTTAGCACATACAGGACTACAAGAGTTTCAGGAACCTATACTTGAATATGGTCCTCCCAAATTTGTGAATAATGAGAAAGAGGTTAAGCATGAAACTAATGTGTTTGAAAGTGCAAGTGACTCATCTGTTGTAGATGAGAGTGTCAAAAAGAATGTAGAGACTTCTATCCCACAAGTTGTTAATACCATTACGGAGGAACCTAGGAAACAAAATAATAAGCCTAGACAAACTGTAAGGTATGCTGAGATGTATAGAAACAAGTCATCAACTCCTAGGGGGTAACCAGAGGAGTTGGAATCATGTAAAATCTCAACAACTAGGTAGTGAGTTTGTAATGAACAATAAAGTATGTTATATCTGTGGTAGCTTTGAACATTTACATGCAAATTGTGACTATCATGTTGGGAGAAGGGAAGCTTATGGGAAAAAGAGGGTGGATTCAAACAAGTTTCAATACAATTCACACCCTAATACTCACAGCAACATGATCCCAAGAGCAATTTTGTTGAGAAGTGGACTTAAATCTTTTGCCACTGCTAAAAATGTTAACACTGCTCATCCTAAATCACCTGTTTCAAGTGCAAAACCTAAAAAAACTTTTGTTAAATCTGTACAAACAGGAAAAAGGACTTTTTATAACAAAAGGGTTCAATATAACCAACAGTGGGTACCAAAATCTAAACCAGCAGTTACCACTGCTCAAACAAAAGTTCCCACTGCTAAAGTTGTAAACAAGAACAGGGGTAATATGGGAAATGCTGTGAAGGCCTCAGCACGTTGGGAATGGAAACCTAAAGGAAATATCACAACAAACAATCCCAATGGTGTATCAATGACCATTGATAGATTTAACTATATTGATACACGAGGCAGATCCAAGTCAATCATGGCTTGGGTCTCCAAAGGAAACTAACTCCTTTATTATATGTGCAGGAACATCCAAGGACAAAAAGATCATACCAAGGCTATACAGACAATGGATGTTCAAGGCATATGACTGGCAACAAGTCCTATCTATCCAATTTTGAATATTTTGATGGACAGTCTGTCAGCTTTGGTGGAGGAGTAAATGGCAAAGTTACTGGTAAAGGTGTTATTAAAACTGGTAACTTGGATTTTGAACCTGTGTACTATGTAAAAGAGCTTAAGTATAATCTCTTTAGTGTGTCACAGATGTGTGACAAGAAAAACAATGTTCTTTTTACTGAAGATATGTGTTTTGTTCTTTCTAAGGATTTTAAGATGATTGATGAAAGTCAGATCCTTCTTAAAATTCCTAGAAAAGGCAATAATATTGAAGCTTTGTGTTAAACTTACAACTGTTCTCACTTACATTACATCATACAATTCATATTTTAAGTATTGTTAAGTATATTCCGCGTGCTTAATAATATAACTCAAAGTATCACTCTAACACAAGGTGTGTGTTTAGATCCTACAAGTTTTCTGAAGGCAACTTCAAGATCGGAATCACAAAATTGACCAACGGAAAATAGATTGTGCCCAAGCCCTTCTACATAGTAAACTCTGGACATCACACTGTCACCTAACACATAGTCTCCATAACCCATTATAGCACCAAAATGATCATTCCCGAATCTAACAGTCCCGATAAACTTGTTCACAAACTTTCTGCGCCATGAGCGATCTCCAGTCATGTGTTTTGAGCAGCCTGAGTCCAAATACCAAAGGACGATTTGTACGACCTGCATTTGAAACCAGACAGATATGGATAACTGAAAAACATGGATCCCCAAGTACAGTTGGGGTCCAATTGGTTAGCACACACATATTCAAGAGAGACAGGATTAGTACATGCAATGGTGTTATCAGAGGCAACATCATTAATGGGTGCAATGGACCTATTATCAGGGCATTGTGTCACTAGAGGGAATTTTCTACCAGTTGCCTTCCATTCTTTAACATTTGAAAGCTTAAGATTGGTCATGTTAGTTAATGGGCACTGACTTCCTAAAGTGAACTTTCTTCTAGTAGGTCTCCATTGATGACCAACATAAGCAAATACTTTTCCTATGGGCCTCCATTGATATCCTACAATGGTGAATATCTTTCCTGTAGCTTTCCAAACACGTTTTACCAGTTTATGTTTCATAGCAATTTTGACTGAAAGTAAATTAGAAGCTCTCAAAAATGTCTTAACACACTCATCATGATTACCAGAAATTATACAGTCATTACATGTCTTACAAGTAGCATCAGAATTCAAATTAATTACAGTACGCCTAAAGCTAATACTAGAATCAACCCGATTCATAACATTCAAATCAATCTTATTGTTCCTAAGGTGGTGTTCTACTTTCTTCCCTTGATCACTCTTAGCTGGCGAAGTCCTATCATTCCTTGTATTGCAACTAGGCTTTGACCCACTAGCTTTAGTGTCAATGTTTACTCCTGTAGAATTAATGACGGAAACATTAGATTGTTGCACTGCTGTTTGTTTTCCTGTAAGTGGTGTGTTAAAGGTAACATGCTTGTTCTTAACCTTAGAGGAAGATGCATTAAGCTTATCTTGCATGCTAAAAGTCTTAGGACATGTACCAATGGCATATTCTAAGAGTTCTTGTGATCTATTGGTGAGGAAACATATATCTGTGATGGTGTTATCAGCAGGCCTCACCATTCTATTCTCTTCAGTGGTCTCACGAAGCATGTCAAGGCAATCCTTAAGATGTCTAAGGTAATCACTATGGACTAACTCATTATTCCTAAGAGGAAGCGGAATGTTCACGGCATCACATGCATATTTTTTACATTTACAGACCTTGGAGAGTACATTGTCACATGCAGCAGCAGGCAGTTTCCCTTTCACCTGAGTCTTTAGATTCTCAATTTTCTTTAACAAAGAAGTTATTTTTTCATCGGTTTTGTCACGTGTGATCTTAATCGAATCTTATAACTCTTTGTAATGTTGTTTGACCTTTGAATTTTCAGCTTGAAAACAATCATTTTCGTGTTTGAGATGGTTGATGATGTTTTGAATTTGAAAATTCTGAGAATCTATAGACGGAGGTTTCTGGGATTCAATCACATCACTCTTATTAGACTTCAATTGGGCAATTTGGGCCCTCAATTTTCGAATCGTGTTAGTGTGAGCTTGAATTTTTTCATCCCGTTTGGCTAATTCAAAATATGCATCAAATTCAGGAGCATCCGAGGATGTCTTGGCATTTGTAATTTTAATCCTTTCTTCTAAATGTTGATATTTTAATTGCAAATTAAGATTATCAACTTCTAGTTTCGAAAAATGCCTGACCATGTTATCATGATCATCGTTTTGAATTTTTTCTTGCAATTTTAAATTCTCCCCCTCAAGCTCAACAACACGATTCTGGAAAACATTTAATGCAATAGACATTTCATGAAATTGACAAGCAGTTAATGACGAACCAGTAGCAGTATAAAATACATCTTGTGCAACACATTGAGCAATCAGATTGTCATTCATGATAAGAGCATTTTTCCTTGCGATTTCACTATACTGAAGATCTATTGTAATTTGTTTTCCCTCATTTTCCACATTTTTAAAAACCTTTTTCATTTACATCAATTCATTTTCAAGGGATTGTTGCATGCCCTCAAAGTGTTCTTTGACAAGTTTAAAAAATGGGAAGACTTCAGTTAAGTAACACTCTTTTGTTAGTTAAAAAACCCTTTCACCCTCAGTAATTCCCGTTGGTGTAATTCTCTTTTTACATGTTTTATCAAAATCAGCAAACATTTGAAAAATAACGTAGATGCTAATAAGAGTTTTACATTGTGTGGGAAGAGCTCACTGGACTAAGTGCATTGGTGTATTGGGAGGATACACCGTTGGGGTAGCAAAATTTTGAGGGTTTTGGCCTTAAGTTCCTCAGCTTTCATTTTCTCAACGTCTAAGGGCCAAAATATCTGCTCAGGTGTTAACTTAGTTTGGGGTGCAAAAACAGTCAATCGATTCTGTTCATAGTAGTTATGAGGTTTAATGTTGACACATTTTTTTAATGCACTTGGGATCCTTCATTTTATTCTCTAATCTCTCTCTATTGACTGATTCTATCTTATCAGTCTCCTCAGTAGATGGCACATCAGGGGGGGGCATGATCAGGTTTAAGCATCACATTAGCATCATATAAGGCAGGTTGAGTGGCACTAACGCTCCTAAGAAAGTTCGTTTTAGGCACTCCTAAATCCTTATTGCTATGTTCATCACGCAACTTAATGTGCTTTTGCATCATTTGAGCAGTTCGAATGGTTTGGCCTTGTGTGTACAACTTATTTTCAAGCTTGTTCTTTAATGCCTTAAGATTGGAAAAGTTATTTAAGAGTTTACTTTCTTTACTTTGAAAATCAACTTTTAGTGCAGTTACACTTTCCTGAATCTCCTGTTTTTGTTTAACAGTTTGTTCAATTTGATTTTGTAAAGATTTGATTTCCATTCTTAAAGCTTCTTCCTTTAAGTTTCTTTCAGTTATATATGCACACATCTGCCAATCCATTTTCTGCTCACGTTTGGTTAGCTCAAATTTTGCACGTTGTTGATAAATAGTCACCTGATCTTTAAGAATCTTAATTCTTGTGGTCAAGGTATCATCAGGCACAACAACAGTGTATTCATCCAATTCACACAAATTATGATCCTCAGAGGATTCATCATTTTGTACAACAGATTCGACGTTGTGTTTCGCATATTGTTCATATAGGATAACGTTAGTATTTCCCATATCCGCAGTATTTGATTCCACAATGTTTGTTTGTTGTACTTCGGGATGAATCCTTTGTTCATGCATCACATTGTTATCACATACCACTAAATATGCTCTACTAGATACATTAGATTCTTCGTTGTGATCCACAAGTTGTAAGATTGGAGAAACATTGTTGTTTTCCAATTTAACATCATCTGGCTTGACAACACTAGTCTGATGTATTTCGTTGAGAATCTTCGGTTCATCAGTCCTTATGCATGTATCATACAACTTTAGTACCTCAGATATGATGGATGAGTTGGAAGGACCAGTCACTTGTGGTAATGAAACTGCTGAAGACAGATTGGCCATGAAGATGGTTTGTGCAGTAGGTTCATCATCAACATCAGAATGGAAAGCAGCACAATCTTCAGCCTGGAAGATGTTTGGATCATTGAGAGCTAAATCCTGAACTGGTTGATCATCCACATCGGCTTCAAATGTGTTCCCTTCATCTCCAGCTAGGAACAATAGCTGCTCCTCATCCAATGCCACACCATTCTCCCGGGCTTGCATCAGCAACATCTTATCTTTGAAGTAGTCAGAATTCTGGGGATGTTTGGGTTGATTGCAGTTCCTTGCAAGATGACCTAACCCACCACAGTTGTAACATTTGGGTTATCTTCCATGTCCCTGATTTGCATTCCTAACTCTATTCTGTGCATACCCCCTGACTCCATTTCTTTGGTTAACATTTTGCCTTCCTTGAACCACAACACGCCCATCTTCCACAACATCGTGATGAAGTTAAATAAAAAAATAGAATAGTTAAATAAAAATATTAAGATTAGTGACATGAAATTTACGAAATGTCACAATTTACATGCAAATTGTGACTATCATGTTGGGAGAAGGGAAGCTTATGGGAAAAAGAGGGTGGATTCAAACAAGTTTCAATACAATTCACACCCTAATACTCACAGCAACATGATCCCAAGAGCAATTTTGTTGAAAAGTGGACTTAAATCTTTTGCCACTGCTAAAAATGTTAACATTGCTCATCCTAAATCACCTGTTTTAAGTGCAAAACCTAGTTAAATCTGTACAAACAGGAAAAAGGACTTTTTATAACAAAAGGGTTTAATATAACCAACAGTGGGTACCAAAATCTAAACCAGCAGTTACCACTGCTCAAACAAAAGTTCCCACTGCTAAAGTTGTAAACAAGAACATTGGTAATATGGGAAATGCTGTGAAGGCCTCAGCACGTTGGGAATGGAAACCTAAAGGAAATATCACAACAAACAATCCCAATGGTGTATCAATGACCTTTGATATATTTAACTATATTGATACACAAGGCAGATCCAAGTCAATCATGGCTTGGGTCTCCAAAGGAAACTAACTCCTTTATTATATGTGCAGGAACATCCAAGGACAAAAAGATCATACCAAGGCTATACAGACAATGGATGTTCAAAGCATATGACTGGCAACAAGTCCTATCTATCCAATTTTGAATATTTTGATGGACAGTCTGTCAGCTTTGGTGGAGGAGTAAATGGCAAAGTTACTGGTAAAGGTGTTATTAATACTGGTAACTTGGATTTTGAACCTGTGTACTATGTAAAAGAGCTTAAGTATAATCTCTTTAGTGTGTCACAGATGTGTGACAAGAAAAACAATGTTCTTTTTACTGAAGATATGTGTTTTGTTCTTTCTAAGGATTTTAAGATGCCTGATGACAGTCAGATCCTTCTTAAAATTCCTAGAAAAGGCAATAATATTGAAGCTTTGTGTTAAACTTACAACTGTTCTCACTTACATTACATCATACAATTCATATTTTAAGTATTGTTAAGTATATTCCGCGTGCTTAATAATATAACTCAAAGTATCACTCTAACACAAGGTGTGTGTTTAGATCCTACATGTTTTCTGAAGGCAACTTCAAGATCGGAATCACAAAATTGACCAACAGAAAATAGATTATGCCCAAGCCCTTCTACATAGTAAACTCTGGATATCACACTGTCACCAAACACATAGTCTCCATAACCCATTATAGCACCAAAATGATCATTCCCGAATCTAACAGTCCTGATAAACTTGTTCACAAAATTTCTGAGCCATGAGCGATCTCCAGTCATGTGTTTTGAGCAGCCTGAGTCCAAATACCAAAGGACGATTTGTACGACCTACNTCTACATAGTAAACTCTGGATATCACACTGTCACCAAACACATAGTCTCCATAACCCATTATAGCACCAAAATGATCATTCCCGAATCTAACAGTCCTGATAAACTTGTTCACAAAATTTCTGAGCCATGAGCGATCTCCAGTCATGTGTTTTGAGCAGCCTGAGTCCAAATACCAAAGGACGATTTGTACGACCTACATTTGAAACCAGACAGATATGGATAACTGAAAAACATGGATCCCCAAGTACATTTGGGGTCCAATTGGTTAGCACACACATATTCAAGAGAGACAGGATTAGTACATGCAATGGTGTTATCAGAGGCAACATCATTGATGGGTGCAATGGACCTATTATCAGGGCATTGTGTCACTAGAGGGAATTTTCTACCAATTGCCTTCCATTCTTTAACATTTGAAAGCTTAAGATTGGTCATGTTAGTTAATGGGCATTGACTTCCTAAAGTGAACTTTCTTCCAGTAGGTCTCCATTGATGACCAATATAAGAAAATACTTTTCCTATGGGCCTCCATTGATATCCTACAATGGTGAATATCTTTCCTGTAGCTTTCCAAACACGTTTTACCAGTTTATGTTTCATAGCAATTTTGACTGAAAGTAAATTAGAAGCTCTCAAAAATGTCTTAACACACTCATCATGATTACCAGAAATTATACAGTCATTACATGTCTTACAAGTAGCATCAGAATTCGAATTAATTACAGTACGCCTAAAGCTAATACTAGAATCAACCCGATTCATAACATTCAAATCAATCTTATTGTTCCTAAAGTGGTGTTCTACTTTCTTCCCTTGATCACTCTTAGCTGGCGAAGTCCTATCATTCCTTGTATTGCAACTAGGCTTTGACCCACTAGCTTTAGTGTCAATGTTTACTCCTGTAGAATTAATGATGGAAACATTAGATTGTTGCACTGCTGTTTGTTTTCCTGTAAGTGGTGTGTTAAAGGTAACATGCTTGTTCTTAACCTTAGAGGAAGATGCATTAAGCTTATCTTGCATGCTAAAAGTCTTAGGACATGTACCAATGGCATATTCTAAGAGTTCTTGTGATCTATTGGTGAGGAAACATATATCTGTGATGGTGTTATCAGCAGGCCTCACCATTCTATTCTCTTCAGTGGTCTCACGAAGCATGTCAAGGCAATCCTTAAGATGTCTAAGGTAATCACTATGGACTAACTCATTATTCCTAAGAGGAAGCGGAATGTTCACGGCATCACATGCATATTTTTTACATTTACAGACCTTGGAGAGTACATTGTCACATGCAGCAGCAGGCAGTTTCCCTTTCACCTGAGTCTTTAGATTCTCAATTTTCTTTAACAAAGAAGTTATTTTTTCATTGGTTTTGTCACGTGTGATCTTAATCGAATCTTATAACTCTTTGTAATGTTGTTTGACCTTTGAATTTTCAGCTTGAAAACAATCATTTTCGTGTTTGAGATGGTTGATGATGTTTTGAATTTGAAAATTCTGAGAATCTATAGACGGAGGTTTCTGGGATTCAATCACATCACTCTTATTAGACTTCAATTGGGCAATTTGGGCCCTCAATTTTCGAATCGTGTTAGTGTGAGCTTGAATTTTTTCATCCCGTTTGGCTAATTCAAAATATGCATCAAATTCAGGAGCATCCGAGGATGTCTTGGCATTTATAATTTTAATCCTTTCATCTAAATGTTGATATTTTAATTGCAAGTTTTGATTATCAACTTCAAGTTTTGAAAAATGCCTGACCATGTTATCATGATCATCGTTTTGAATTTTTTCTTGCAATTTTAAATTCTCCCCCTCAAGCTCAACAACACGATTCTGGAAAACATTTAATGCAATAGACATTTCAAGAAATTGACAAGCAGTTAATGACGAACCAGTAGCAGTATAAAATACATCTTGTGCAACACATTGAGCAATCAGATTGTCATTCATGATAAGAGCATTTTTCCTTGCGATTTCACTATACTGAAGATCTATTGTAATTTGTTTTCCCTCATTTCCCACATTTTTAAAAACCTTTTTCATTTACGTCAATTCATTTTCAAGGGATTGTTGCATGCCCTCAAAGTGTTCTTTGACAAGTTTAAAAAATGGGATGACTTCAGTTAAGTAACACTCTTTTTTTAGTTAAAAAACCCTTTCACCCTCAGTAATTCCCGTTGGTGTAATTCTCTTTTTACATGTTTTATCAAAATCAGCAAACATTTGAAAAATAACGTAGATGCTAATAAGAGTTTTACATTGTGTGGGAAGAGCTAACTGGACTAAGTGCATCGGTGTATTGGGAGGATACACCATTGGGTAGCAAAATTTTGAGGGTTTTGGCCTTAAGTTCCTCAGCTTTCATTTTCTCAACGTCTAAGGGCCAAAATATCTGCTCAGGTGTTAACTTAGTTTGGGGTGCAAAAACAGTCAATCGATTATGTTCATAGTAGTTATGAGGTTTAATGTTGACACATTTTTTTAATGCACTTGGGATCCTTCATTTTATTCTCTATTGACTGATTCTATCTCATCAGTCTCCTCAGTAGATGGCACATCAGGGGGGGGGGCATGATCAGGTTTAAGCATCACCTTAGCATCATATAAGGCAGGTTGAGTGGCACTAACGCTCCTAAGAAAGTTCGTTTTAGGCACTCCTAAATCCTTATTGCTATGTTCATCACGCAACTTAATGTGCTTTTGCATCATTTGAGCAGTTTGAATGGTTTGGCCTTGTGTGTACAACTTATTTTCAAGCTTGTTCTTTAATGCCTTAAGATTGGAAAAGTTATTTAAGAGTTTACTTTCTTTACTTTGAAAATCAACTTTTAGTGCAGTTACACTTTCCTGAATCTCCTGTTTTTGTTTAACAGTTTGTTCAATTTGATTTTGTAAAGATTTGATTTCCATTCTTAAAGCTTCTTCCTTTAAGTTTCTTTCAGTTATATATCCACACATCTGCCAATCCATTTTCTGTTCACGTTTGGTTAGCTCAAATTTTGCACGTTGTTGATAAATAATCACCTGATCTTTAAGAATCTTAATTCTTGTGGTCAAGGTATCATCAGGCACAACAACAGTGTATTCATCCAATTCACACAAATTATGATCATCAGAGGATTCATCATTTTGTACAACAGATTCGACGTTGTATTTCGCATATTGTTCATATAGGATAACGTTAGTATTTCCCATATCCGCAGTATTTGATTCCACAATGTTCGTTTGTTGTACTTCGGGATGAATCCTTTGTTCATGCATCACATTGTTATCACATACCACTAAAGATGCTCTACTAGATACATTAGATTCTTCGTTGTGATCCACAAGTTGTAAGATTGGAGAAACATTGTTGTTTTCCAATTTAACATCATCTGGCTTGACAACACTAGTCTGATGTATTTCGTTGAGAATCTTCGGTTCATCAGTCCTTATGCATGTATCATACAACTTTAGTACCTCAGATATGATGGATGAGTTGGAAGGACCAGTCTCTTGTGGTAATGAAACTGCTGAAGACAGATTGGCCATGAAGATGGTTTGTGCAGTAGGTTCATTATCAACATCAGAATCGAAAGCATCACAATCTTCTGCCTGGAAGATGTTTGGATCATTGAGAGCTAAATCCTGAACTGGTTGATCATCCACATCGGCATCAAATGTGTTCCCTTCATCTCCAGCTAGGAACAATAGCTGCTCCTCATCCAATGCCACACCATTCTCCTGGGCTTGCATCAGCAACATCTTATCTTTGAAGTAGTCAGAATTCTGGGGATGTTTGGGTTGATTGCAGTTCCTTGCAAGATGACCTAACCCACCACAGTTGTAACATTTGGGTTATCTTCCATGTCCCTGATTTGCATTCCTAACTCTATTTTGTGCATACCCCCTGACTCCATTTCTTTGGTTAACATTTTGCCTTCCTTGAACCACAACACGCCCATCTTCCACAACATCGAGATTACGTGGGTTAGATGACGTTCTGAGTTGGTTGTTGGTTTGAGGAAGTGTAGCTTTGAATTGTTGAACCAGCAATGAGACTTGGTTGGAGAGATTATCAATCATCTTGTCAGTGTGAGAGTACCCTGAGTCTGGTTGAGTATTCTTGACAGTTGTTGATTGCACAGATGACTGACCAAGGGAAGACTGGTTCTGGATCGTTTGTGTAGGAGGGTGACTGATTAAATCATGTGGGGATTGGTTGAATGTCTGACACTGGAGATGAAAGCAAGAGGGTCATTCGTGGTTGTAGGATTGAGCTTCTCTCTCAACTGACGGTCATACATCACATGCTTCTCATGTTGTTGCAAGTAAGCATAGAGTTGTTCATAGTTGGTGTTTCTGTGTCCTTTGTTGAGCTTCACCGCAGTGACGAATCGATCCCATTCTGGTGACATGTTGTTAACAAACTTTGAGTTAAGTTGGATGTTAGGCATTGTCATTCTAATCATCTTCATGTCATTAACAAGCTTATGGAATTTGACATAGTAGTCTGTAATGTTTTCATCGGGGTTCATCTTGAAATGCTCAAACTCATCATATAACTGAGACTCACGATCTTCTTTGGTAAGTTCCGAACCAGCAAGCAGCACCTTGACATTATCCCAAACGGCTTTGGCTTCTGTGTTGAAGTTAATGAGTTTGTAGACATCCTTGGGTAATCCTTGTATCACAATGTTGGAAGCTCGAATATCTGCATCATAGCGTTTCTTTTCAGCTTCATTAAGATCATTGTAAGTACGAGGTCTGTCAATTCCAAGGGTGACTGTTCCATCTTCACTGGTAGAAATAACATCTCTTGTGGTACCCATTTGAAATGGTCTTTCGTAAATTGATCTCAAGATGTTCTCACCATTTTCCTTGCCCTGACAATAAAGACGTATTCTTTGGGACCATGATTCATAATCAGTCCTATCGAGCATAGGAGGTCGGGTATCGGACCCAGCAGCTTGAATGTCATTAGTTGAAGCCGCAGTTGTCATGATGTAGTCTTAAACGAGATTTTACAACTCTTGTGACTTAAACCGAGAAATCGATTCTTTCCCGGGATTTTACAAAAGTCAACAGAGGAAACCGAAAGACTTAATATGCGAATTAGACTTAGAATGAGAACTTAGATAAGTCACAATTTGTACTAAGTGTCAAGTCGCGACAAGTCAAGTGACAATATATCCGATCGTGATAAGTCAAGTCGTAAGAATTAACTCGCAACGTCCAATCACAATCAGATTAATCGAAACGACTTAAGTTACAACACTTCACCAAATACAAGTAGTTAACAAATCACTAGAATCTCACAGCCGAGCTAATCGCTAAACACCACCAAAATACAAGAGCTAATCGCTGAAAATAGAGATAATCGCTCAAACAGCTAATCGCTAAAAAGCTAATCGCTGGATGAGGTAATCGCTACAAGCAGCCAATCGCTAAAAAGCTAATCGCTGGATGAGGTAATCGCTAAAAGCAGCAAATCGCTAAAAATGAGTTGGATGTTAGGCATTGTCATTCTAATCATCTTCATGTCATTAACAAGCTTATGGAATTTGACATAGTAGTCTGTAATGTTTTCACCGGGGTTCATCTTGAAATGCTCAAACTCATCATATAACTGAGACTCACGATCTTCTTTGGTAAGTTCCGAACCAGCAAGCAGCATCTTGACATTATCCCAAACGGCTTTGGCTTCTGTGTTGAAGTTAATGAGTTTGTAGACATCCTTGGGTAATCCTTGTATCACAATGTTGGAAGCTCGAATATCTGCATCATAGCGTTTCTTTTCAGCTTCATTAAGATCATTGTAAGTACGAGGTCTGTCAATTCCAAGGGTGACTGTTCCATCTTCACTGGTAGAAATAACATCTCTTGTGGTACCCATTTGAAATGGTCCTTCGTCAATTGATCTCAGGATGTTCTCACCATTTTCCTTGCCCTGACAATAAAGACGTATTCTTTAGGACCATGATTCATAATCAGTCCTATCGAGCATAGGAGGTCGGGTATCAGACCCAGCAGCTTGAATGTCATTAGTTGAAGCCGTAGTTGTCATGATGTAGTCTTAAACGGGATTTTACAACTCTTGTGACTTAAACCGAGAAATCGATTCTTTCCCGGGATTTTACAAAAGTCCACAGAGGAAACCGAAAGACTTAATATGCGAATTAGACTTAGAATGAGAACTTAGATAAGTCACAATTTGTACTAAGTGTCAAGTCGCGACAAGTCAAGTGACAATATATCCGATCGTGATAAGTCAAGTCGTAAGAATTAACTCGCAATGTCCAATCACAATCAGATTAATCAAAACGACTTAAGTTACAACACTTCACCAAATACAAGTAGTTAACAAATCACTAGAATCTCACAGTTGAGTTAATCGCTAAACACCACCAAAATACAAGAGCTAATCGCTGAAAATAGAGATAATCGCTCAAACAGCTAATCGCTAAAAAGCTAATCGCTGGATGAGGTAATCGCTACAAGCAGCCAATCACTAAAAAGCTAATCGCTGGATGAGGTAATCGCTAAAAGCAGCAAATCACTAAAAAGATAATCGCTGGATTTAGGTAAACGGTAGTCAAGAGTTAACCGCTGCTGAGAGCTAGTCGCTGGATGAGGTAATAGCTAAAACCAGCAAATCGCTAAAAAGCTAATCGCTAGATTTAGGTAATCGCTAAGCACTAGCAGACAATGCGTACTAATCGCTACCACTAGACTCCAAGCTAGTCGCTATCTAGCGATTTTTTCCTTTTGTCCCAATATAGTAAACACACTTAATCGCTAGAGTTAAACGCTACCAAAACAGAGATAATCGCTACCAAGAAACACTATCCGAGGAGCTAATCGCTAAAAAGAAACACAATCCAAAATCACTCAAAATCCAAAATAACGAATGATATAACCCATCCAACTGAAGAACTAAGTAAGTCTAACACCACTAATCACAAAAGTACACCCATAACACTTCATATATCACAAACAAGATCAAACTAAGATGTTTTCCTATAAAACTATTCTAACCAACTAAAACCACACCAAATCCGAATATCTAAGGCCCTAAGATGAAACATTGGCTCTTGATACCAATTGTAAGATACACACTAAGTCACAAACATGATTCCTTGGTGGTTTTGGTTCGTTGGTTTAGAGAGAGAGGGAGAGAAAGATGGGAGCCTTTTAGTGAGAGAAACAATATGTGTATTAGCTTGCAACTAATGAAAGGCCCAACCCTCACCCTTGCTAGGTGAGGGGTATTTATACTACAACATACTAAATGCCTCTACTAGGCTGTGGATCGAGCTGACAGTGGGTAAAGACCCGACCCGACTCCACAAATACTAACTAATATAAAACTACGTACTAACTAATATGATAAATATTACGAGCTACATAATGCTAAACAATACTTGGGGTGACCGAGTCTTCTATATGAAAAACGTATTCCTAACAGTACGGAATTACATTACAAATCGATAAACGTCCAAAATTAAAGCATACGAATTAGCATTACAGATTGATAAAAGTTTAAACATTAATGCATACGAATTACTCCAAACTAAGATTGTCCATGTTATCATAAAAGTCATGAAATAGTGCCATGCTAAACCAGTTTGACCAACTCAAAGGCTGTAGGTCCCACATGTCCTCGCCAAATGATAAAAACTGTCACCCCCAAAAGCTTCAGCGAGAAGGAGTTAGCGAGGACGTTTTGGCGTGGATGTGCTAAAGGTTTTTGGCGGAGACATTTTCCCGGCGAAAGCTTCAATAAGTCTCCTCGAAAAGCAGTCAATTTGTGTGTGTATGGTGGGGTGTTTTTTTTTTTTTTTTTTTTTTTTTTTTTTTTTTTTTTTTTTTTTTTTTTTTTTNAACATCTTTATGTTTTCGTCCGTTTTTCTCACGTTTTTATCTGTTTTGTCCATTTTTACATGTTTCGTTGTTTTTTTTTTTTTTCACATTTTCACACATTTTAATCCATTTTTATCCGTTTTCGTCTATTTTTTTTAAATAAGTTTGATGATTTACACAAATACAAAATTTACAAGAGTTTATAAGTTTATAAGTTATAAATTTGGTAAACAATGGCTTAAGTTTTGGTAGTAAACAGCTCTTGTTTTGCATTTTCTGGTTACAATCTCGCGTGTCTTGATGTAAAACATTATTCCGGACAACTTTTTTGTTTTACACTTTTGATGATTCAGACCAGAAAGGGGTCAAAATCGTGATTTAAAATCGACACAGAAACATTTTTATCAAATGTCAAATTTTCTTTTAGTATACTTACTTAATCACAAAAAAATAGGCAAAAACGTAAAAAAAAATAGATGAAAACGTAAAAAAAAAGGATGCAAACATAAAAAGATTTACTAAAACGTAAAAAAATGGACGAAAACGTTAAAAAAAACGGACGAGAACGTAAAAAAACGGACGCAAACGTAAAAAGATTGACTAAAACGTAAAAGAATGGACGAAAATGTTAAAGAAACGGACGAGAATGTAAAAAAATGGACGAAAACGTTAAAAAAAATGGACGAGAACGTAAAAAAATGGACGAAAATATAAAAAGACGGACAAAAACGTAAAAAAATAGACGAAAACGTGAAAAAAAACTGACGAGAACGTTAAAAATGGACGAAAACGTAAAAAGATTGGCAACGGTGCAAAATATTAACGGAAGGACTAACGGTGCAAAAAATGAGGACTTTTTTAGAAAATGGGGATTAACGGTGCAAAAAAAATTAACGGAGGACTAACGGTGCAAATAACTTAACGGATAAACTAACGACCCATCGAAATTAGGGACTAAATGTGTCACAAGTTTCAAAAATAGGTATCTCTGATGTAATTAAAATGAAATAGAGACTAAACATGAAATCTGTGTAAACCACAAGGACCATCCGTGTAATTTTTTCTATTTCATAAATACACAATTATCTCAGCAGTAAAAGTAAATCACATTTGGGTGACTTGGATCAAATATATTTGGTAACAAATTCACATTTCTTGAATTGTTTACTTTGCCGATTTTGTCATTTAACAACCAATAGCTTCCATACAAATACAAACAAAATATAAGATATTAATGCGAATTTTCCGAATCTCATTTTCATGAAATAAATACTCCCGTAAACAAACCTTTTTATTTCACTTTTTAATGAAATTCTTTGCTTTAAAAAAAAAATAATAAAAAAATAAAATTATTTGACTTATTTGGACACGCGGCAAAAAATTGCTTCACCAACTCATTCTCTGAGTAGTAAAACAGCCGCGTGACTTTATTCACGCTACAAACCAATATCTCATATCATATAGTACGTCTATAATTAGCTAAAATTCATTTTTGTTACGAAAACCTAAATGAACTTTTTATGCAACATTGAGTTTAATCTTGTTGCATTCTTCATGTGCTCCCTTACTTTTCACTGGCGGCGCCGCCTGATCTCGGTAGTCACTCTCGGGAAAATTAGTTTTTGCTTTCTCACCACGAAAATGAATGGCGGCTCTATCATAAGCTCTAGCGGCTTGTTCAGCCGTACCAAATGTCCCCAACCACACTCTCACTTTCCTCCAAGGATCCCTTATCTCAGCCGCCCACGTGCCCCATTGCCGCTGTCTTACTCCTCTATATTGTCTTTTCCTCTTGCGCCCACCACAGCCGCCACCTTTCTGCTGGGCCCCATCATCACACGTTGGTGCATTTTGCCAAAAAAAGTTACATCCTAAACAACCTATAATTCCACATACTTGACATACTTCCACAGGATGCTCAATTAATAGTGAAATCTTGTTATTGGTATCATGGGTCCCACTAGTACTAGGTAAGGACAAGGATGACGTAATCGGGGTGTCCGTGTAACCGGATATTACGTTTTTTAAGGTTGATACAATGATGGAATGTTCCTCATCAACGGTTAATGAACAATGGTGATTAGTACTGGTTTTGAAGCTTTCAAACGTGTAGCTTAGTTGGTTTCGAATAAAATTACTTTGCATGTTATGCATGGTATTGTTGGATTATATTTATCTTTTGGAATGGTAATGAAATGAAATGTGAACAGTTGGAGTGGGTAAGGGAGTGTGGGTGATTATATAGCGGGAAGTGTTTGTAAAGTTGGTTAGTACACGGTGGCATATGTTAGGGTGATTATAGGCCACGTGTGAAGAAGGTGTAGGGTGAGGTAGTGAAAGATGATGGGTGATTTGGGTTGATTACGTAAGGATGAGGTGAACACGTGGTATTTGTAAGGGTGAAACGTGGCAAGTATTAAGCTCACTTGGTGAGTGTAAGTTCGTTCTAGAATATTGTTTGTTTCAGATACTAGAAACTTCTAATTGTGCCTTGCAATCCCTTTAAACTGTCGAAAAATTAACGACAATAATTTTATTGAACGGGAATTTAAACTATGCATGTGACTCATTTATATAAGATTTTGGGTTGATAGATTGGTGGGAGGAGTTAGATTATGAGATAGATTTTCTAGATTATATCATTTAGATAGGCGAAAGGAGGGCATAGTAGCGGAAAAAGGAAAATGGGTAGACGGTGTTTGGTATTGGGAATGGGAATGGGTTAGAAATATAAGAGGGAGGGTGTGTAAGGAGTTTGAAGATTTACAAAGTCTATTGCAAAATGTCATAATTACGATGGGCGTTGAATGAGAGTGGAGAATTTACGGTCAAAGAATTAACAAAGATGGTGGAAGAAAAGATTCTAAAGGTTGATGATGGAGGTGATGTGACGATATGGAACAAATGGGTTCCTATAAAAGTTAATATATTCGTGTGGCGGGCTTTGAAAGGAAGGCTTCCAGTTCGTGAAGAGTTAGACAAGAGAGGTATTAACTTAGATACGCTTCTATGTCCATCATGTGGCGACATGGTGGAATCATGTTCCCATTACTTAGTTATGTGTAATTTGGCTTTGAGTGTGTGGGAAAAAGTATTTAGTTGGTGAAAGATAGTGAACGTTATCTCAATTGAGGAATTTTTTTCTCTCAATGGGAATGTAAATGTTCCTAGTCGTTCATCAAAATTGTGGCAAGTGGTTATATGGACTTCCGGGTACTTCATTTGGAAAGAGAAATACACGTGTTGTCAAGGGTAAAGTTTCCTAATATAAATAAGATTGTTCAAGAAATCCAACTTAAAAGTTATGACTGGATTGTGAGAAGATCGGGAAAGAAAAGGGACATGAATTGGCAACATTGGCTTTTTGATCCGTTAAAATGTGAAATCTGAAAAATTCTGCAGATATGTACAGTGTGTAGACAGTGGTTTAAGGTCTGCAAGTCAGCGTGGTATAGGTTCGTTCTATGGTCTGCAACTTAGAGTTCATGACAGTTTGGTACAAGGTCTGAAGTGGAGTGTGGTTCTATGATCTACGCTAATGTTTATTCTCATTGTATGGGTGTTTGATGTAATGGGGCAGCAATTTAGTAGCAATTATACAGGTTAGGGGTGTTTGGCACGGTGGGAAAACATTTTAGCAGCAAATTATACAGGTTTCGGGTGTTTGGTACAGTGGGAAAACAGTTAACAGCAATTATTCAAGTTAGGGGTGTTTGGCACAGTGGGACATATTGAAATTTTATACAAGTTATGGTGTTTAACGTGGTCTGCAGTATGGGTCGTTTGGCATTAGTGTTCATGGGCCCAAATTAATTTGTGATAGTTGGAATTCTAAGTTGTGCAGATAATGGTAGCATTACTGATTATGGTGTATTTTGTGTTCATGTTAGTATCCTTCAAAGTTGGGCGTATTCAAGCTGCTTTTGTATCTTTGTTTTTTGAGAAAAGTCCAAATACATCCTTAGTGGTATGGCCAAATGCCTGTTTTTTCATGCATTTTTTTTTTTTTTTTTTTTTTATTTTTGGAAGGCAAAATCATCAACCGTTAGTAAGTTGGCACAAATACATCCCTTAGTTAGTAATATCAGTTACTATGGACTAACGATGCAAATGATTTTCAGTTATCTCCTAACAAGAGTTAAAATAGTTGCATCGTTAGTCCTCATTGAGTTAAAATATTTGCATCGTTAGTCCTCATTGACTATAGAGTTAAAATATTTGCATCGTTAGTCCTCATTGACTATAGAGTTAAAATATTTGCATCGTTAGTCCTCACTGAGTTAAAATATTTGCATCGTTAGTCCTCATTGAGTTAAAATATTTGCATTGTTAGTCCTCATTGACTGTTCTTACGTTTTTATCCTTTTCGTCCGTTTTTCTTACCTTTCCGTCCATTTTTATCCGTTTTCGTCCGTTTTTATCATGTTTTTATCCGTTTCTTCCATTTTTTTCACGTTTTTATCCGTGCTCATACACTTTTATTCGTTTTCGTCTATTATTTTACGTTTTCATCCGTTTTTTTTATATTTTATCCGGTTTCATCCATTTATATATATAAAATATGTATGAAAACGGATAAAAATATATGAAAATATGTTGATGCAAATAATGTCTAAAAACGTTATTCTCATCTCTCGATATCTCTATGTTTTGATGATAACAAAATGTGAAAACATCTTACGTCAAAACTAACGTAAACAAATTTTTAGTCGATATATCCGACTTCTACGTCAATCACTCTAGGTATGAACAAAAAAATTTATAACTTGACCAATGATCAAAGAAGTGAATTTGTGTTTAGAATTTTACACTTTTAGCTTAACAAAAGTTTCTTTCAAAAATACACTTTCATTTTTGAATTATTAAGAAATGTTTTATTTTGAAATTCATTTCAAATTAATCCCCAACAGCTAGTTTTTCACCCAAACCAGCTCGAAACTCCCCCAAATAAAATTTCACCACTAAAGACAAAAAATGGAGCGTGTTTGTCTGGCACAGTACCACGATACCACTAAATTTAGTGGTACCGTGTGACAATTAGTGGTGCCGTCACCTTCTAACGGTCAGATTTTCAGATTCTATAAATACCACTTCATTTCCCAGATTTTGGCTATCCTTTTTCACACATAACTTTCTGAGTTACATACTCCTAACACACTTACATTCCTTTGATCATTAGTTAGTTTTTCTTTTATTTAAAGAGTGATCCTTTCATCCAACCAAAGATCACCTTCATTCCTCTACTAATCAAGAGAAGAACACTAAGTATCAAGAAGATACAAAGTGTTAGAGTCTTTGTGTAGTGCACTTGCATTACTAGGCGTTTACTTGATTGTATCTTGACATACATCAAGTGTTATAGTCTTTTGTAGTCATCTTGTGTTAATCATTGTGATCTTGTAGAGATCTTGAGGATCTTTAGTAGCTTGTGAGCTAGAGTGTTGATCAAGTGGATCAAGAGTGTAGTGTGAGGATCAAATTGATCGTGTAGATTGTGTGAGGATCATGTTGATCATGTGTATTGTGTGAGGATCGTGTTGATCGTGTAGAGTGTGAGGATCGTGTAGATCTTGAGTGAAGCAAGGATCAAGTGGATCGTTGTAGATTGGTACTAACTAAGATTAGTACTCGACATCGAGCTTAGTGTCGGAAAATAACGTAAGCGACGTTGTACGGTTTTCACCGCCTGAAGGGAGCTTTGTTGACATAGTGCTTAGAACTCTCGAGTGTGGTACTCGAGGAGTGGAGTAGGGCGAAGAAGAGCTTCGTGACCGAACCACTATAAATCTCGTTGTCTCGGTTTGATCTTTCCATCTCCTTTCTTACTTACTTATGGTTTAATTGTGTTAGCATAATATTGTGTTCATATTGGTGTTGATTGATCTCATCTACATTTGAATCTAAGTTTTTCAAAATGAAATTATATAACTAAACGAAAACGAGTCGGTAACTATTCAACCCCCCCTTCTAGTTTCCCACAATTGGTATCAGAGCCACGTCTGGCAAGTTTTTAAAGTAAAATGTATTTTAAAACTTGAATCGATCAATGGATTTCGACAAATATCAAGAAGGGCAATCTATGCAAAGACCACCACTTTTTGAAACCGATTGTTTTATTTATTGGAAAACTAGACTCGAAACGTATGTGAATTCAAAAGACATTTATCTTTGGCATGTTATTACCAATGGTGACTTCAAGCCTATTGAAAAAGATCCAATTACCAAAAAGGATCAAATTGTTTCTTATGATAAACAAAGTGATGAACTTAAAAGAAAATTAGCCAAAAATGATGAGGCTAAAATGGTAATTTATAATGCTTTGCCGAAAAAGGAGTTTGAAAGAATTTTTATGTGCAACACGGCAAAAGAAATTTGGAAAACTTTATTGGTCACTCATCAAGGTAATAATCAAGTCAAAGAGAACAAGATTGATCTTCTTGTTCAACAATATGAACAATTTTTCGTTCCGGAAGATGAAACCATAGATAGTGCTTTTGCTAGATTTAATACTATTATTACTAGTCTTAAAGCTCTTGATGAAGGTTACTCTAGCAAGAATTATGTTAAGAATTCTTAGGGCTTTACATCCCAAATGGAGAGCAAAAGTCACCGCCATAGAAGAATCAAAGAACTTGGCGACGTTATCACTTGATGAACTTATAGGAAACTTGAAAGTTCATGAAATGATAATCAAGAATGATTCTGATATTGTCAAAGGCAAAAGTGAGAAAGTTAGGTCTCTAGCATTAAAAGCTAAGAAAGAGTCTAGTGATGAGGAAAGCTCGTGTCACGATAGTGAAGATGAAGAGTATGCACTAGCGGTTAGAAACTTTAAGAGGTTCTTTAGAAGAAGAGGTAGACCCACTAGGCAATTTTGTGACGAAAAGAAGTCATTCACTAAGAACCAAGATGATAAGAAAGGAAAGGGCGATAGGAAATGTTTTAGATGTGGAGATCCTAATCATCTTATTGGAGAATGTCCTAAACCACCAAGATCAAACAACCAAAGAGCCTTTGTAGGAGGTTCTTGGAGTGATAGCGATGAAGAAGAAGAGGAGAAGCTGATAAGGCGAAAAGTGTACCACTTTTCGGGGGTCATTTAAGCCCTAAATCATTCCTTTTGACATTTTAGGTACTTTGGAGAGAATTTCCGGAAAAGGAAGTATTTTGGAGCATAAAAGTGAAGAATTCGACAAAGTGCTAAAATATGCTGAATAGTACTCCAGACGGCGTCAAGCATGGAGCTAACGGCATCAAGTCTTGATAAGCCAGAATGGATTAAAGAGGGACGGCGTGATGTGCATTTTGTTAGTGCAAGTTTTAAATTTATAAGGGTGAATTACCGAATCTAGAAACAACACATACGAGCAAGTGAACTCGTCCGTTATAGCAAGATATGATGGTAAGTCGGGATCGTTCGCAGGGATTTGTGAGTGAATCAAAATATAAGTCTAAAAGTAAATCTCTAATGTACGCAAATAAGATAATAAGCAAATTCAATAATTTAAAAACGAAGAGAACGATTCGCAGATGCATTCCTTGTTAAAGGCTTTTATAAATGAAATATTGAGACTGTTATGACAATACCCAACAGTTTTGCTTGGGCTTGATTAACACTTCTAAAGTTGGGTCTATTAGATTTGATGATACAAAAACAAAGAAAGAAAATGAAACATGGAAGGGCTTAAAGTGACAAAGATGCGGAAACTATAAAAAGATGTGAGAACTTCAGAAGATTCTAGTAAGAATTTACTTAACAGATTTAGTTTCCTAATTGCTATTATGAATCCCATGAATTCCTCTTGTAAACCTAGATGTTCTAGTATATAAAGAGACATAGGGGTCTTAGTTTCAATTGTAACGTACAGATGTAAACATTAAAGGTGGTGTGTAACCCTAGGCGTAGGATATAAACGCTAGGTTAATTTATTTTACTAGTGTGAATTCTAATGAAAAACCTTTGTTCATAAAATTGATTGATTCTATGTTGAATATTCCCTTT
>LBNU01015255.1:5200-26864 GCA_014162995.1 Artemisia annua
TAAGATGGTAATAGGACACCCAAATGGTCTAAAGAATGATCTCATTGGCTTTTTACCATGAAATAATTCAAAAGGGGTCTTGTTATGAGGCTTAACTACCTTACTCCTATTTTGCACAAAGCAGGCAGTGTTCACTGCTTCAGCCCAAAAAGGTATAGGTAATTTAGAATCTGACAACATAGTCCTAGCAGCCTCAATCAATGTTCTATTTCTCCTCTCAGCTACACCATTTTGTTGAGGAGTTCTAGCAACACTGTACTGTTTTAAAATACCCTTACCCACACAGAACTGATTCATTGTATGATTCTTAAACTCAGTTCCATTGTCACACCTTATTATCTTTACCTTGTGATTTATTAGATTTTCTATTCTAGTTATGAACTCCTTAAGAATTTCAGGTGTTTCATCTTTAGTGGCTAGAAAGAATACCCAAGTAAACCTACTGAAATCATCTATGACAACTAGACAAAATTGCTTCTTATTCAGACTTTCACAAAAACAGGTCCAAATAAATCCATATGAAGCAAATGCAAAGGCTCATCAATAGTATTCACAACTTTGGACTTAAAAGATACTCTGTGTTGTTTACCCTTTTTACAGGCAACACAGGTTTCATCATTTTCAAAAACCTTTGAAGGTAACCCTCTCACAAGATTACTTTTTACCAATTTATTCATGGTTTTGAAATTTAAGTGTCCAAGTCTCCTATGCCATAATTTGGATTCATCAAAGGTGGCTTTAGCAAAAAGACAAGTTACATCTCTTCTAGGAACTATGTTCTTTATATGATCACTGTATATGTTGTCATTTCTTGGAACTTTGAGTACCACATACTTGTCATCTGGTAACTTAAAGTCAGAAGAAAGGACAAGACATTCAGTGTCAGTAAAAAGAACAAAATTCCTTTTGTCACACATTTGTGAAACACTAAAGAGATTAAACTTAAGTCCTTTAACTAACATCACATTTTCAAAATTCAAATTTCCTGTTTTTATAGTACCAATACCAACAATTTTTCCACCTGTAGGATCATTACCAAAAGCAACACATCCACCATCAATAGGCACAAAATCTTCAAGTTGGGATATGTCACCAGTCATATGTCCAGAGCATCCACTATCCACAATTCCTTGGTCTTTTAGCTTGTCTTGTAGATTGCCCTGCACATAAAGTAGAGAAATTAGTTTCTCTTTTTGACCCAAGCCATTACTGACTTGGATCTGCCTTGTGCATCAACATAGTTATATTTAGTAAGATCCATTGATGCACTGTTGTTGTTGGAAACTTGAGTTAAAGCATTTGATTTTGGTTTCCAACTCCAACAAGCTGAGGCCTTTACAGCATAAAAATGATTTCCAACAACTGTATTTGGTAACTTTTTAGGCACAGCAGTAGAGTAAATTGCCTTAGCAGCAGAGTTTACTCTTGAAGTAGCAGCAGACCCAGTTGTTTTATTTTGAAAAGGCCTTTTTGGTTGAGCAGTCACAATAGATCTAGTAGCACCAGATCTCAGTAACACTGCCCTTGGAACCATATTTCTTTTGGGAGGTGAGTGATCTCTTTTTGAAAAGTTTTGATGATTCACTCTTGTATATTGGTTCCAAACTGGTTTTTGATAGTTAGCACAATTTGCTTGAAGATGCTCAAAACTACCACAATTATAACATGCCTTCTTTTTAAGATAAAACTCATTTCCTAATCTGTTTGAGACTAGGCCATTGAAGTTTCTTTGGTTTCCCCTAGGCTTGTTATTGAACCTTTTCATATGATCTCTAGGTATCTCTTGGTACTCAACAACCTTTTTAGACAAAGCATGACCTAACACAGGTTTTAGAAACTTATCCTGATTAATTTTAGGCTTGACAACTTGAGGAATCTCTTCCTTTTTAGCACACTGTGTTAGCCTAGCAGCACTCTTTGACACATTAGAACTTTGTGTTGACCTAGTGGTTGGCTCATCTAATTCATCTTCACTATCTGACACCCAATCTTCAATGATTGGTGCATCAGAATTCATTTTTGCAACCTCTGGTATAACACTAAGTGACTTACTAAATTCTCCTGCAGATTTTATAAGCCCTTCAACATCTACAAATGACAGTTCTTTCCCTGGTGGTGCAAGTGCACTTTTCATGGGAGGTGGAACCTCATTGTATCCTATGCCACTATGCTTTCTCATCAGTTGACACTCAATTATGTTTTTATCATGTTCATTAAGAATAGAAGTAGCATACTTTTGTTTATCAACTCTAATAATGTGCTTATCTTTTTCCTCAATAGCTAAATCTCTAGCTTTTTCAGCCTCAACTAACTTTCTTTTAAGCATTGCTATTTCAGCATTTTTAATTTCAATTTCTCCATCCTGTATGTTCAACCTATCAACATACTCAATCTCACATTCTTTCATATAGTCAAGTTTTCTTTCAACATTTTCAATACCTACTTTATAACCTATGTTATCAAGTCTCAGAAACTCAACTTCTTTTATCAAACTCTCATTCCTAGCCTTAAGTTCTTCTATAGTGTCAGCACATGATTTAAAAGAACAAGAAGATTCATTAGATTCATGTGATACCTCAGAATCTGAGCCAGATGATGAAGAAGCATAAGCCATTAGAGCAAAGTTATGCCCTGTAGTTGTCACTGCAAGCAGGCCATGGTTTGGTTCTTCTTGTGCCAAGTCACTCCAGTCATAATCTCCCAAACCATCACAAGACACCAAAGCAGTAGTTGGCTTTGACTCTTCTGCAGCCTTCTTGGTTGTGTCAACATTCTTCTTGGGAGCTCTGCATTCTCTGGCAAAATGTCCTTTCCTATTGCAGTTGAAGCACTCCATCTTTGACTTGTCAAAACCCATGTTTCCCTGTGGATTATACTTAAGTTGCCTTCCAGTTCTTTTCAAGAACTTTCTTGCCCTTAAAGTCAGCATAGCCATTTGCCACTTCATATCAATTTCTTCCAGATCATCAGAATCAATATGATCAGCATCTTGGTTTAGAACTTCAGTAGCTGTGGTGAGATCAGCCAAGAATGCACACAGAGCAGCATCACTTGCAGTGTCCAAGTTATTAGAACTAGCAGCAGAGATACTAGTGCTAACAGTAGAGACACCATAAGCAGCAGAGTGACCCTCTAATGAAGTATTGCCTTTGGTAGAAACAAAAGCAATATTTTGAGCTGCTGATGATGAAGTAGACGAATTTGATGCACCCTTCAACTCAGTTTCATAAGCCTTCAAGTTGTTGTATAGATCATCCAAGCTCATTGTATCAAAATCAGCTTTGTTTCTCCACACAACAGTTTGCATGCTCCATTCAGGTGACAGGCTTCTAATAAATTTGAGATTTGTATCTTCTTGAGGGACAATGTATCCAAGAAGCTTTAAATGACTTACAAGCTTTTGGAGTCTGTTGTAAGTACCATCAAGATTTTCTCCACTGATAGCAATGAAGTTCTCAAATTGATGCTTCAAAGCATTTTTCCTAGCCTTCTTAGTGGCATCATTGCCACCAAATCTTGTTTCAATAGCTTCCATAAGCTCCTTAGCAGTATCAATGGGTTCAAAGTCAACCTGAAATTCATTGGGTAATCCCATCAGGAGAATACTATGAGCTTTTATCTCCAATTTCATGAGATCATCAGCTTCCTTTCCCTTGATTCCAACTTCCTTGCCATCAACAGTCACTGAAGTTTTAGTACCTTTGACAATAGCATCCCACATCTTGTAGTCAATCATCCGGATGTATTGCCTCATCCTCATCTTCCATATCTCATACTCACCTTGCTTCAGCATAGGAACCTTGGAGGCAGTAACCATATGAGTTTCATCACCCATTGCTTCAGATGTGTTAACAGACAGAACTTGAGAGAATGTTTGAGTTCTTCTTGATCACAGCTTCTAGATCACAAGCTCTGATACCACTTGTTGATCCCAGTTGAGCAATTGATCTAGTATTATTATCTTAGATAAACCAAGACAACAATGTATAGAAGCTGACTTGTTACAAACTTAATCAATATGCGGAATTTATTGATTAACTTAAGATGAACACAAGCTCAATAATATCACCAACTAAACCCTTCAATATATTGAATACGAGCACTCTGAATAGTGCTAGGGTTTTGCAACCTTGAAGTGAATACAATGCTAGAATAATTCGTATTCTAGTCTAACCCTAGGATCTCCTTTTATACACCAAGGAACCCTACAGGCTTACATACAACTTCCTACCCACGACTATGATCTTCTAACATAATAGAATATTACATAATATCTATACTATAAATATAAATATTCGTACACAAACTTATCACATAGCAGCAGAGTCTCAGCAGTATACTTCCAGCAGTAGAGTCTCAGCAGTAGTCTTGTCTAGCAGTAGAGATTTTGCACTTAGCAGTAGACTTGACTAGTTAGCAGCAGTCTAGCATCCAGAAGTAGAGTTACTTCAAAACCCAACACTTCTCCACTAGGCGTAAGCACCTAAGATAAACTACTAAAGAGGGCTTTACAAAGGGTTATAATGTTAGGTGTAGGGATATGATAAACACGGTTTTGTTGGAATAAAGGGTATTTTTAGTGGTGGGGAGTTAATTATCTTGATCAAATACATGCACAAGGTGGCGTTGCTAAGCCAAGACTTGACTCGACTTAAGCTAGAAAGAAAATAACATAAAATAAAATAAAGATAAAATGAAACGGGATGGTAGTCCGTATGTTTTTTCCTACTTTTCTTTTTCCATTTTTTTCGTTTTTCTTGTTTTTTCGATTTTTTTTTACTTAAAGGTGAATTTTATTAAGTAAAAGAGCCATAAAGGCAGTACAAGCAGTAAAGAAATACAATGTGATAGAAAACCTAAGACACTTCCTTAACTTTCACACATTGCATAACAAAAGAAAGATGGCATAGGACATAATCCCTAGCTCAATACAACTACTGAATAACAAAGCAAAATACATAATACAATGCAAAAGGCAATGAGGTAGTAATGAGTCCAAGTCAAACTGAGTACCCAAGAATACTTCTGCATCATCAGAGATCAAAGGGACCAACCTAAGACTCTCCAAACCAGCACAATATTCATAGGCAAACGGAAATCAATAACTTACCACACCTCAAAGCTAATAATCAAAGAACAATCAGTCCATGCCATCCAAATCTTCATAAATTCCATCCATATTTGCTGAGTATACCAATACAACAGTACCATTCTTTCCCAGAAACTATGGGAGTGCCAGAATAGCAGTTTTGAAAAGATTGCCTCCTTAAAAACCTTCCTATGTAAAACCCAAAGGGGTAAAACCATAGGGAAGGACAAAAAGAGTACAACTCTTTTCAAAAGCTCCCAATTTCAAACTTATCACCATGTAAAAACATCCACATCTTCAATCTGTATTCATCACAGAAGAAAGCTTGAACACACTGGGAGGTAGCTCCATCTTTATAATACCCATGATGAACCTGTATGCAAGAAATTAATGCAGAATTACCAATAAAATGTTTAAAACAAGTATTGCACATCCAAAACCCAATACCCTCATGAATAGGGTAGAACCAAACAACAACTGTGATAATACTAGAATCCATTGATTTACATAGGTGTATCATCACAAGGTCTTGACAACTCATCAACCATTCTTCTATAGTATTCCTTCCTACCCAGTGGTATATTCAATATCTCTGCTGCTTTGATGACATCTTTAGAGTATTTAAGAGTTAGGCCAAGGAGCTTAAACCTGATAGTGTTGACAATACAGTTAAAAACTACTTCCTCACTTCTACTAATCTGCTGCATTCTTCTTATATTTCTTTCCTGCCATATAAAGTACACAATAGCACCAAAAGACAATCTTTGGATAACACTCCAAATGGTGTTATTGGCAGACTTGTTCACAATACTAGAAATCACACTGGCCCATTCATAACCAACCATTTCTAATTTAGCCAAAGGTTTCAATCTTTCCCATAACCTTCTGGAAAACTCACAGGAGAAAAATAGATGGCTATGGGATTCATCATGTAAGCTGAATAACAGACACTTTTTATCCATCATAGAAAACCATCTACTAAGTCTGTCCCTAGTTTTTAACCTTCCTTTAATAGCAGTCCAAAGGATGAAAGCATGCCTTGGAATGCATTGGGAAAACCACACATGTTTATGCCATATAACTTCAGGTGATTCCTCCATAATAGCTTTCCATACTTCTTTAACTGAAAACTCCACTTCTCTTCCCTTTTTATTAACCCATACAGCTTTGTCATTGACATCATTAACAAGAGCAGGGACATGGATATTATCTAAAAAATTAAACTTACCATCCCATTCAATTGGCCACATCCACCCATTCTCATTAATCAGATCAGCTACCATAGCTTTAAGGTCCATACCAGCTTCAACAAGGTTATTAATACCAATCTTATTACACAAAATTCCAGAGTGGTGCCACTTATCAAACCAAATGTTGCAGCTTTTCCCATTACCAACTTTAATCCAAATAAAACTTCTAATTAAATCTCCCAGATCTAATAGTTTCTTCCAACTCCACGGCATACCTTTACTAGCTTTAATATTCCAAATACTTTTGCCCCTAAGTCTGTAAATGTTAACCATTTAACCCACACAGACTGTTTCTTATTAATAATGTTCCACAAGTGTTAAGACATCAAAGCTTTGTTCTATAAGCTCACAGATTTAATTCCTAATCCACCTTGGCTTTTTGGTTTACAGACATCCTTCCATGCAACACTAGCCATTCCATTAATATCATCACCTCTATTCCACAAAAACCTCTTAAACAACTTATTAATCTTATCACATACACTCAGGGGAAGAATGAACAAAGAAGACCAATATACTTGAATAGAAGCCAAGATAGAGGTTATGAGCTGGAGTCTACCAGCAAATGATAATGACTTAGTTCTCCAATCTCCTATTCTTTTTTCAACAATATCAATAAGAACTTTACAATCCTTAATCTGAAGGCATTTTGAGACTAAAGGAACACCTAGGTATCTTATTGGCAACTCACCCTTTCTAAATGACATAACAAGCTGAATCTCATTAATCTCATTATCAAGCATGTTACTAAAAAAGGCCTCACTTTTATTCATATTGGGGTATAAGCCAGAGGACATACCAAATTCATCCAAGCCTCTTTTAGCACTGAACCAGAAATCAAATCTCTATGACAAAGCATCAAAAGGTCATCAGCAAAGCATAAACTGGTGATCTTGAGCTCCTTACATCCCCAATGATATTGAAACCTTCTTTCAACTTTCACCTGTCTCATAACCATCAGATTAAGAACCTCCATGACTAATGTGAAAAGATAAGGGGAGATTGGGTCCCCTTGTCTTAGACCTCTTCCAGCAGAGAAGAACCCATGTGTTTCACCATTTATGCAAATAGAGAAATGAGCAGTAGTCAGACAAGTCATGATCTAATGAATCATAACAGGGTGAAATCCAAATTCTCTAAGAATGACCTCCAAAAACCACCAATTGACAGTATCATAGGCTTTATGTATGTCAATTTTAAAAGCACACCTTTTTTCCCCCCAATTCCACCCATATCCTCTCATGAATTCTTGAGTTAATAGTACATTATCACAAATATTTCTCCCAGGTATGAAAGCACTCTGGTTTACATCAATTAAATCATTTAAAACCAGTTTCAACCTATTAGTGATGACTTTACTAATAGTTTTATAAACAATGCTGCAACAAGAAATAGGTCTGTAATCAGTGACCTTAATGGGATTTGTAGACTTTGGAATCAGAGAGATGAGAGTTGAGTTGAACTCACCAAGCAATTTGCCACTATGAAAGAACTCTTTGATAGCATCACATGTGTCCTGCCCCACAAATCTCCATGCAGCTTTGAAAATTTTTGATGTAAAGCCATCTGGACCAGACGCCTTGTTATCATCAATATCAAACAATGCTTCTTTAATCTCCTCATTAGTGATCTCCTTAATTAATTCCACAGCAACTTCAGGACAGAGTTTTCTAGTAAATAGGCTGCTAGGGTCTTCAATAGGATAGAAATCATTACTGGCTCCAAAAAAACTTTCAAAATGGTCAACAAAATTGCTAGCAACATCAGCTCCAAAAAAATATTGCCCCTGCTCATCTTTAATCTCATCAACTCTACTTTTACTCAACTTGCCTTTCACCATACCATGAAAAAAAGCACTATTAGAGTCCCCTTCTTTTAACCATTCAATCTTAGACTTCTGTTTTAAGACCTTTTCCTCATCAAGAATAGCCTCCTTATAGGCAGCAACATAGATTCTTTCTTCTTCTCTAAGCTCAGTACAATTAGGTTCTTTCTCAAGACTTTTCTGCACACTTTCTAATTCAGCTCTTATAACATTAACTTTATCAAAAACATTTCCATTATCTTTATTTAACTTTCTTAAATGGACCTTCATATTCTTTAACCTTTTAGCTAAGATGTACATTTTGTACCCATTAACAGGCACATTCCAATTCTTCTCCACAGTGTGCATAAAATCTTTCTTATCAGCAATGTAATTCATGAATCTAAAAGCACTAACTCTCCTACTATGCCCACAACAGTCTGGCATGAAAAGAATAGTTGGTCAGTGGTCAGATATCATGAATGGGAAAAATCTAGCATAACTATTAGGATATAGAGCCATAAATCTATCATTGCCCATGATCCTATCAAGCTTCTTTAGAATTCCAACTCCTGGATCTTTCCTTTGTTGAATCCATGTAAAAAACATCCCTCTCATATTAACATCACCCATATCTAAGTTCTCAACACACTCTTTAAACTCTTGCATCCCAATAATTTTCACATTGTACCCATTGGAATGCTCATTTTGATGCAGAGTAGTATTGAAATCTCCTAGCATCACCCAAGGATGTTTACCAGCAATAGCTTTATGTTCCAAAAGGTTTTGCCACAAAGCTAGCCTATCCTTGACTTTGTTATCCCCATAAACAAAAGATACATACAACTGATTACCACTACTAAGATCTCTAACCAAAAAATGCATAACCTGACTGGATTGAGACAGTAAGGCAGCATTAACAAATCTAGTATCCCACCCAACAATGATTCTACACCCTTTAGGACTGTCCACTGAATTAGAAACCCAATGCCATCCTTAAAACACATCATTACATACCTTATTAACAAACTTTTTCCTTAATTGAGACTCTAAAATACCAAATAGATTAATCTTATTATTACTAACAAACTTCTTTACTTCACTCTGTCTCAGGGAATCACATATCCCTTTGACATTCCATGAAGCAATTTTGATCCCCATTAAAAGATAGATGATGTAGATGCAATATCACCTTGCATCTGTATTGCACTACTACCAACCACATTTGAAGCCACATCTTGTGTCATGAAATCAACATTTCCATGAACATCATTTGCAACTTCCTCATTCATATTTTCCACTGATTCTCCATTAAACTGCATTTTTAACATATCATCTACTTTCTCACCAACAAGACTTTCATACTGTTGAATCATTTCCTCTGTCCAAGTGTTTCTAACCATATCAGTTAGTACTAAGTCAGATAGAAAAAACAATTCAACCTCAGCCTTGTTCCTTTCCTTAACCCACTCACTTACCTTATTGACTTAATTTTTGTAACATTCATCATAAGCTAGCATATATGCTTGGTTCTGTGTCATTCCTTCCTCTTTCATTATCTTTTTACAAAGTTCATCAGCATTCTTCTTAGCATTCATGACTGTATTGTTGTTTCCATACTGAATATCTTTTTGCAGCATAGAAATTCTCCATTTAAGTCCTTCCATCATTTTACCTTTGGCTTTAGCATCACACTTATCTTTATAATACTTCTTTACGTCCTCAGACCATTTTGTTTTTTCATTATCAGCAATCTGCATACCTAAATCACAAGCTAGATCAATTTTTTTCCTCATTTGAACCCACTCATCACTCCCTTTGATAAAAGGTGTTTTGGTAGTATAGAAGAGTTTAAACCAAAGGATCACTCGTGAAAGTAATTCCCCAGGTCGTAGTCCCAACGAGGGTTGAATTCGATCTTGTCGGTTCGGTTTCGTGAATCTTGTGAAGTGAATGAGGATAAAAGAGATATTTTGGTTTTGATCACACTACAAACGAGAATAAATTGCAATTGAAATAGATTAAAACAAGATAAACGACTCAAAAGAAACAAACAAATAAAGCAAACATCTTAATATGAAAACGAGATTTAAGTAAAAACGTAAATAAAAGTTGACACTACTAGTTTTAAAAACAAACAAAAACAATTCTACAATTACGAGTGCGAAAAAAAATTATCTAAATATTAAACGATAAAAGAAAAGATCACTTAAAAAGGAAATTATATTTTTTTGGCTTTTTGAAATTAATTTTTTTTTAAATATATATATATATATATATATATATATATATATATATATATATATATATATATATATATATATATATATATATATATATATATATATATATATATATATACATTATTATTTATTTATTATTATTATTTTATTTATTTTTTAATTTTTTTTATTTTTTTTTTGAAATGAAAATGATATAAAAACTTAATTAAAAGAAAATAAGAGAAATAAAAGGAATGACAAATTAATAGTGGCTAACTAGGAAATAAAAGACTTGTACGAAAATCTTACTTGGTAAAGTTACTTGATAATAAAAATCCTTACTTGATAAATTTTAGAAAAATTCGGCGGAGTTTCGTTTAGATATAAGCACAAGAGACCTCACTCGATAAACGATGAGGTAATGATTATCATACTTGATAATCTTGGCTAACTCGCCAAAATTAATGATACTTGATAAGAAATACTAAAACTAAAATTAATAAAAAAATAATACTCGACAACTACTTTAAAATGAAATTGTTACTCGATAATTATATAAACACCATACTCGACAAATTCATACTAGTCCTAACTTTAAAATTTGCTAAACAGTTCCTAAATATCATACTCGATATTTATTAAATTATTACTATACTCGATAGACTTTGAGGTCATGCATACTCGAATTTAAAAAAAGATACTCGATGACCAAATTGAAAAAAAACTCTTACTCGATAAAACAATTTCGAAACTCGATAAATACACTACATACTCGATAAAAAGCAACCAATACTCGATAAAAAAAAACTAAATACTCGATAAAACCGTAAACAAAACTCTATTTTGATCCAAAATAAAGCCTAAGACTAATGTTTTTCCACCAAATTTATTACTAAACAAACTAGTTTAACCAAAAACAACAAATCCCACCGATAAAATCAAGACAAAAACAAGTAAAAATTAAAGATTTTTAGAGAGATAAAGCTTTAGAGAGAGAAAGTAAAATAAAACACATACTTAACATTAAATAAAAATTACGTTAACTCCTAAAAAACTAACCAACCTCTCAAATGAGGTATAATGTGCTATTTATAGGCTAGGGGCTAGGGCTTCTCTAATCTTTGACATTGTTGCATAACTAGCCCCTAGACCTTTACAAAACATGAAATTCTAACTTAAAACATGTAAGAAAGTAACTAATGCAACTAAATGCTCAACGCAACGGTCTAGTACAATCCTAATGCGTGTCTTGTAACTTGGAGGATTCGAGTAGACTTTTCTTCCGAAGTTCTTCAAAGGATAAAATTGACCACTTGTCGAAACTTGGATGACTTTACGTGTCAATGTCTTCGGACTTCAAATAAAGGTCTCTTTTGTCGTTCTTTGAATTTCCAAGGATTTGAATTGTCATTTTGGGCTTTTCCTTAAATAGATTGCTTCATCGGCTTAGGCTTTTGACACTTTTCCAAATCTCGTGCTCGTTTGAGGCTTTTTGGTTGGATTTTGGTGCTTTTAGAGAATATCCACTCCTGCACGACGACAAACACAAAAACACACTTTTCTTTGGCATTTGTTAGCAATATTAGTCTATTTCGGTCGTATTTGGCCATGAAAAAGGTATGTGAATTAACACATACCACCCTTGTTCCACCATCTCCTTTGCCAATACATCAAAACTATTATAAGTACTGATATTCTTTTGAACCTTATTCTTATTATTCAAACCCTCATTTGAAACAGATACACTTTTACCTTTATTGTCCTGCTTATTTTTATTCTTAGTTTCCCATACCTGAGTTTCATCAACCTTATTAGCCCCACTTTCTACTTGCACAAACCTCACACCATTATTCTCATAGCCATTCCTTTGACTCATATTTCCCCTTCCCATCATTCCATTTCTACCTCTACCTCTATTATTGAAACCACCTCTATTCATATTATAACTCATATCCTGGTTACTATTGTTTTTGCTAGTACTTGCCTCATTTCTAGTAAACCTCTTGGGTTGTTGCCATTCCTCATTAACTTTACTGCTTTCACCCATCTTAGCCATACTTTGATTAACATCCTTATCTTTCTCATTCCTCTCCTCCATAGTAATCACTCTGTTGCTGCATTTCTTGAATTCATGACCAAATACCTTACAATGAGTGCACAATGGGGGTCTCCAAGTATATTCAACTTTTAACATCATAGATTTACCCATTTTTTCATAACATACCTCAATTTCTTCCACCAAATCACTTGTAGCATTGATGAGTGCTCAAACACTCATCATTTTTGGTTAATCTGAACTGCAAAAACATTTGAAAACACTCAAAAACGCATCAAAATGCAGAAAATATTCAAGGATCGTGTTTTATATGTCTCAAAAGTAAAATGTTTAAAAACAGATGAAAAATGAACAAAGTTTAAATAATTAGCAGTTTCATTCCCCCAACTTTCAAAAGATTGGCAAAACTAGTCCCTGGAATTCAAAAAGGTAGAGTTTTATCATTCCAAGTCCCTGAAATATTCTAAGTTGTCAAAATTGGTCCTTGAATGTATTTTTGGGCAAATGGCAGAAAAGGTCCCTCAACTTTTGTAAAATAACATTTTTGGTCCTTGGGTGTTTTAAAATGGAAAAAGTCATAAATGGTCCTTGGGTTTATTAAGTTTGGCATCTATGGTCCTTGTGATATCTTTGGAGAAGTTTCATTTCCAGCCCCTCAGCTTTGGGCAAATTACAACAATGGTCCTTGTGATTTAACATAAACCAAACGGATCCTATGCTACTTGTAGACCCAACACCAAACAAAACCCAACATTCCCCTAGTCCAATACCCAGCCCAATCCCAAAAATGATAAAACCTGGCCCAAAACAAAACAAATAACACCCCCGTTTTTATAATAATTCCCAGGGTCAAACTCATAGTCAAACCTCCACCCTTTCTTCCCCCCCCCACGTGAACCTGGTACTCTCCACTGTTCACCACCATTCTTCCACCTCAACCTCACCATTTCTTGTCCCCCCAACCT
The DNA here is from genome assembly GCA_014162995.1 of Artemisia annua. Taxonomy (NCBI): domain Eukaryota; kingdom Viridiplantae; phylum Streptophyta; class Magnoliopsida; order Asterales; family Asteraceae; genus Artemisia; species Artemisia annua. The sequence continues at coordinate 18,587 of LBNU01015255.1, forward strand.
CCATATGATCCAAGATGCATTAATTGTGCTGAAAACACTCCAAGTTATCCCCAACTGCCCATTTGACAAAATTGGCGCCAAAACCAATTCAAAGGTCAAGATTGAATTAAAAGGATCCAATGGCTCAAAATTCAAGTGGGATATACTCAGAAGGTCAAAGAAACCCTAGAGGTTCACTATAAAGAGAAAAAGGAGGAGAGAAGGAAAGGGTGTAGTTTACTTAGCTTATTTTTATGTCGAATAGATTAAAATTCCATGTTCCAGTATTTTTCTTAGCTTAAAAATCATGTACTAAGTATTTCCAGTGTAACTGAATCCTATTTCAACCTTTAATTTCAGTTTACAATTCAGTTTTCAGTTTATGCTATTTTCCACTCAAAATTCTCATGTTAAGCTCAAGTGGTTAAAAGTTGTTATCTAGTGTTTGTTTAAGCTCGTTTAAGTTTATTTACAAGCTTTTTAAAGCTTTTAAAGCATTCACATCAGTCTAAGGTCGTAAACTCAAAAATACAAATAAATAAGTGAAAAATAAAAAAAATCAGTGAACAAGAAAGAAGAATGCATGGAGCACTGTGAATTGTGGATGGCAGTGGGTTAGAGGCTTGTGGAAGCCAATAGGATTGGTACATTGGTCCTTGGTTTCATATTTCTAGCTTGGAAAGCTTTTGTAAGCCTCATTTTAAACTTTGGAATTTTCTCTAGGTCTTATTATTTAGTTTCATGGTTTGTGCTTTTAGGTTAATGTTATTTGGCTGCTTGTCTTCATTAGCATATTTTTAGTTATTTTTATTAATCTAGTTTTAGTGCTTAATTTGTTGCTTATTTGAGCCTGTTTTCAGAACAGTTCCCCTGCTCACAGCTTTTTCCCACTTCTCATAAGCTTGCATTTTGTTCTCTTTTGCATCCTAGTTTAATATCTTTGTTGTTTTTGTAAGCTTGTTGTGCATATGCTTATTTGCTCATATTGTGCTTATTTAGTAGCTTATTGATAGCCTTCTTTATGCATACGCTGTCTTGTGTGTACTGACTCATCAGTGCATACAAGCTCAATTCACAAGCTCTTTGTGAGCTTTTCAGTAAGTCATAGTGTGAGTACTTGGGTTCTTTGAGAAGCCAATATGCCCAACTTGTTGATTCCAGTTTTCATTTGACCTCTAGCTTTTTGGATAAGCGTGAAATCAAGCTTGGAAAAGGCTTGCAGACCTGCTCATCTGAGTGGGTTATGGGATTTGCTTATTTCATGTTCCAAGCTTATTCATTGAGTTTTTCTTGTTGTTTCTGCTTAATCCAAGTTACCTTCACTTACTTCTAGCTTATTTTAGGTACTTGTTCAGTTTGTAGCTTGTTCCTCAGTTTTTTTTAAGCTTCATAATCTCCTTTTTAGCTTAGTTAGCCAACTGTTGGCTTATTGAGCTTGCATTTAGCTTATTTTTAAGTTTAAAAAATGTTGTCTTTTTAAAAGTTACTTATAATTAGTTGTTAAATGCTTTTGTAAGGTAAAAACTCAAAAAGAAAAATAAAAAAGAAAAGTGTCACTAGCAAGGGTCGAACCTGTGACCTCTTGGGTTGACTGGTCAAAATCAGACCAAGCTTGTGCACCATCTCACCTACGTATAACTTAGTTTTTTACTTTTCCTTTCTTTTATTTATACTAGTAATAGTCCATTTTAGCTTATTAAATTTATACAGCTTATTTTCCAGCTTATTTACAAGCTTTTCACAACTTTTATATTTTTATTAGCTTTATTATACTACATAGTATTTTCATAAAAAGTTTTAGATTTATTACTTTTCATTTAGTATTTATAATAAATCAAATTAGTTTAATTAGTTATTAAATACTTTTTTTAATTAATAATAATTAATTAAATAGTGTAATAAGTACTTTTAATTTTCCAATAATTTTCTTTTATCTTTAGGATTCCACAAATATAACTTTCGCATCCGTGAGAGTTGTATTGGACGGAATTCACTTTTTATTTTGTTCATTTACGTAGTTTTTAATTAAACTTTCGCGTATTTAGGTTTTATACATTTCTAGTTATTTTGCTTTCACGTTCTTGTTTTCATAGCTTGTTTAAAGCGATTCTCTTTTAATTCCTTAGTCTAATTAACCAACAAACCACTCATAACCTTTTCCCATTCAAAATCACTCGATCACAGATCCGTTTTTATACCTTTGCACGCCTCGTTGGGATTAAAAGACCCGAGGATATTCTATACTCCTTGATTAGTTGGCTCAATAGGTTTGACGTTGCTGACCATTCACCTTGGTCAATATTTTCTGACTGTTCAGAGCCAATCAAATTTTGGCGCCGCTGCCGGGGAGGTGTGCTGCGTATCTGAACGTATTTTGAAGATTAGTGATCTTTGATACTCACTCATTGTATATTTACCATAACCTTATTTTCTAATTTTCATAAAAACAAAAAACAATCGTGAAGTTAATTTGTTTGACGGATCGATTGACAAAATATCGTATTTTCAAATTCCAAAAACATGTAAAACCCAAAAAGATTCTTCCTTTCATCTTTCATAATTCTTTCAACTCTAAGGACTCTTAGAGTTGTTTTCTAGTGCATGCGCACTCGTTCTTCTAGGTCTACGAGCCCATTTCATGAGCTTGTTAAGATTCCTCGAAGACGACGTAGACGTTCTGCCCCCGCAGTCGAATCCGAGATTCGTACTGTTTCCACCACTTCTGTCGTCATGGCAGATCTTCTGATGAATGAACTTCTCCAAGCACCCATCGAGGGTTATGGAGATGCCATTGTTGTTCCAGCCAAAGTGGCTGATAGTTTTAAGCTAAAAACCAGGTTACTTAATCTTGTAACCTCAAGTTAATTCTATGGTTTTGAGAGGGACGATCCTCATGCTCACATTCGATGGTTTAACAAGATCACATCTACCATCAAATACAAGAATGTCCCATCTGATGCAATCAAACTTCTTCTCTTCCCATTCTCCCTCGAGGGACAAGCCCGGATTTGGCTTGAAAAACAACCCCCTCAGTCAATTGAAACATGGGAGGATTTGGTTAAGAAATTTGTGAATGAATTCTATCCTCCTTCCAAGACCACGAGTCTTAAAAATGAGATCATCAAGTTCACTCAGAAATTTGATGAATCATTTAGTGAGTCGTGGGATCGTTTCAAAGAATTGCTTCGCAAATGTCCTCACCATGGTTTCTCCTAGTTGATGCAACTCGACACTTTCTACAATGGTGTGAGCCAAGCTGATCAGGATTCTCTTAATGCCTCCGCGGGAGGTAATTTCCTGAGTAAAACCACAAAAGAAGCTTTAGCGATCATCGAGAACAAATCTATGGTCCGCACTACACGAAGCAAGCCGGTTGTTTCACAAGTGAGTGTTGGTCCTTCTTCTTCATTGCCCGTGAGTCAATCTAGCACCGATGCAAGATTGACAAGCTCATGGAAGCCATTCAAGCTTTGGTTCTATCTAACCAAAAGAAAGTCTCTTTTTCACAAACTTCTTCTCCTGCTGAAGTTAAAAAAGTGGAAGTCTGTGTTACCTGTGGTGGCCCCCACGCATATTACAATTGTATGGCCACCGATGGTAACCCTTTTGAAGCTAATGCGATAGCCGGTCCTTCCAATCATGGAGGTAACCAATTCCGTCCTCCGATGGACCCGAACTATCGTCCTAACCACTACCCTGGACCTCCCGGTTTTAATCAAAATCAAAATGTTCAAAATCGTAACCAAAATTTCCAAAGCCAAAACCGAATGAACCAAGGTTATCAAAACTAAGGTAATTTCAATCAAGGTCATGGTTTCCACAATCAGAACCAAGGTTTCCAAAATCAAGGTTTCCAAAACCAAGGAAACTTTAACCGAAACCAAGGTCAGGGTAATTTCAACCAAGGGAATTTTCATGGACATAACCAAAATCAAGGAAATTTTCAAAACCAAGGTCCAAACAACCGGGGTCAAAATTTTCCTAATCAAACTCAAGCCATTGTTCCTACTGGACCATCATCTGATGAGTTATTAAAATAATTCATGAAATCCCAAGAGGAAATGAATAGGTTGTTGGTCAGTCAGATCTCTAACATCAAGAAGTCTTTAAATGATCGACCCTTGGGCTCAGGAAAACTTCCGAGCAACACGATCGCTAACCCGAGGGGCGATGCTAAGGCGATCACAACCAGAAGTGGTGCTTCATATGATGAACCCGCGATTCCTACTACCTCTTCTTCCTCCCTTCCAAAGGTAGTGGAACGTGAACCTGAGGCGACAAAGGACAAAGTGCAATTTACAAGCCCACAAAGTACCGCACACGTCCATCCTCAGGTTGTCCCAAAAACAAAACCCACGCCAGGAGTTGTCTTTGAGCCTCCAGTAACTCCAGCTGAGACCCCTAAATCCTAAACTTCTATTCCTTACCCATCACGCTTAAATGAACAAAAGCTCCGCGAAAAAGCTAGTCATCAAATGGATAAATTCTTTCAAATCTTCCAAGAATTACACTTTGACATAAGCTTTTCGGATGCTATCATTCTGATGCCCAAGTTTGCATCCACACTCGAACACTTGTTAAGCAACAAGGAAAAGCTGTTTGAAATGGCTAAAACTCCACTTAACGAGAACTGCTCAGCAGTTTTGTTAAAGAAGCTTCCCGAGAAGCTTGGAGACCCTGGGAAATTTCTCTTGCCTTGTGTATTTCCAGGGATGGTTGAATGCTTTGCCTTGGCCGATCTTGGTGCTAGCATTAACCTGATGCCTTATTCAGTATGGAAGAGACTTTCTCTTTCCGAACTCACTCCTACCTGCATGACTCTTGAGCTTGCAGATCGTTCAATATCTCGTCCACTTGGCATTGCTGAGGACGTATTCGTGAAAGTAGGAAAGTTCCAATTTCCAACTGACTTCGTGGTTGTTGATTTCGATGTTGATCCACGGGTTCCTCTCATTGTTGGAAGAGGATTCCTAAGAACGGGTCGTGCTCTCATTGATGTATTTGAGCAAGAAATCACATTACGTGTGGGTAATGAAGCTGTCACTTTTAAGCTCGATCAAACTTCGAGGTACTCTTCAAATTATGACTCTGAATCAGTTAACAGAATAGATGTCATTGATGTTGCTTCGGAGGAGTACTCTCAAGAAGTTCTTGGTTATGTTCATTATTCTTCGGGTGGTGATTCCACTCCGTCTTCTCAACCTATCATTTCCGACCCTTCCCCTTCTCTCACTCCGTTTGAGGGAAGTGATTTCCTTTTGGAAGAGGTCGAGACTTTTCTCAAAAGTGATTCAGTTCCAGATGGAATTGATAACAATGAGATTGATCTGGAGGGAGATCTTCTTCTTCTTGAGAAATTGTTGAATCAGGACAATTCTCCTCCCCTCCCTCCCGTAGAACTTCATAACAAGGAAATCAAATCTGTTGAGAAAAAGGATGAATTTCCCGAGGTCGAACTCAAGGAGTTACCTCCTCATCTCGAGTACGCATTTTTGGAGGGTGATGATAAATTGCCCGTCATAATTGCTAAGGACTTGAGTAAGGAGGAAAAGACTGCTCTCATAAAGATCTTGAAGTCACACAAGCAAGCAATTGCTTTGAAACTGTCCGACATCAAGGGTATTAACCCTGAATTTTGCACTCACAAAATTTTAATGGAGGATGACTTCAAGCCGGCAGTCCAACATCAGAGATGGGTAAATCCTAAAATTCATGAGGTTATCAAACAAGAGGTTCTAAAACTTCTTGATGCCGGATTGATTTATCCCATGTCAGATAGTCCTTGGGTTAGTCCCATTCATTGTGTTCCAAAAAAGGGTGGCATTACTGTTGTCACAAATGAAGAAAACGAGTTGATTCCAACTCGATTGGTTACTGGGTGGCGAGTTTGCATTGACTATCGCAAATTAAATGAAGCCACCCGTAAAGACCATTTTCCTCTACCTTTCATGGACCAAATGCTTGAGAGATTGGCGGGGAATGAGTACTATTGTTTCCTGGATGGTTTCTCGGGTTATTTTCAGATCCCCATTGATCCGCAAGATCAAGAAAAGACTACCTTTACGTGCCCTTATGGAACCTTTGCTTATAAACGTATGCCTTTTGGCTTATGTAATGCTCCTGGCACGTTCCAAAGGTGCATGATGGCCATATTCTTCGACATGATCGTGAAAACAATGGAGGTCTTCATGGATGACTTCTCGGTCATTGGGGATTCCTTTCAGACATGTCTCTCCCATTTGGAAACTATGTTAAAAAGGTGTGAAGACACCAATCTTTGTCTAAATTGGGAGAAGAGCCATTTTATGGTCAAAGAGGGCATTGTCCTCGGCCATAAGATTTCCAAAAACGGGATTGAGGTTGACAGAGCTAAGGTTGATGTCATTGCTAAATTACCTCATCCCACCACCGTCAAAGGTGTTAGGAGTTTTTTGGGTCATGTCGGATTCTATCGTAGATTCATACAAGATTTTTCCAAAATCGCCCGGCCTATGACCCATCTCCTTGAGAAGGATGCTCCTTTTATCTTCTTACCGGAGTGCATCAAAGCTTTTGAAACATTAAAGAAAAAGCTTACCAAACCACCGATTCTCGTTGCCCCCGACTGGGACTTGCCATTTGAGCTCATGTGCGATGCAAGTGATTTTGCTATCGGTGCAGTCATGGGGCAACACAAAACCAAACATTTTCAGCCTATCCACTATGCGAGCAAAACAATGACCGAGGCTCAAAGTCATTACACCACCACTGAAAAAGAGCTATTAGCTGTGGTGTATGCGTTTGAAAAGTTTCGGCCATATTTGATCTTGACCAAATGCGTAGTGTATACGGACCACTCGGCTCTCAAATACCTCTTTCCAAAACAAGACGCAAAGCCGAGATTGCTTCGTTGGGTTCTCCTCCTACAAGAATTTGATATCATTATACGTGATAAAAAGGAGCTGAGAACCTAGCTGCTGATCATTTGTCCCGTTTGGAAAACCCCCACCAAGATGTCTTCGAGAAGAAGGAAATTAATGAAACCTTCCCTCTCGAGACACTCAATGTGGTTACCTTTCGTGGAGATTCTATTACCCCATGGTTTGCCGATTTCGTAAATTACCATGCGGGTAACTTTGTTGTGAAAGGGATATCGTCCCAACATAAGTATAAGTTCTTCAAGGATGTTAAATATTATTTCTGGGACGACCCCTATTTGTTCAAAATCTGTGCCGATCAAGTCATTCGGCGATGTGTTTATGGTCAGGAAGCCAATGACATTCTCAAGGCTTGCCATGCTGGTCCCACGGGGGGCCACCATAATCCAAACTACACCGCCAAAAAGGTGTTTGATTCCGGTTTCTACTGGCCCACGATTTATAAGGATGCCCAGGAATTGGTCAAATCCTATGACGCTTGTCAACGTCACGGGAATATTTCACAAAAGAATGAAATGCCCCAAAATGCAATTCAAGTTTGTGAAATCTTTGACGTGTGGGACATTGATTTTATGGGGCCATTTCCGTCGTCTCATGGAAATAAGTACATACTCATGGCTGTTGACTATTTGTCAAAATGGGTTGAAGCGAAAGCTTTACCCACTAATGATGCCCGAGTTGTTGTGAAGTTTTTAAAAGCTCTTTTTGCTCGATTTGGAACTCCACGTGCTATAATAAGTGATCGTGGTACGCATTTTTGCAATGACAAATTTGATAAAGTCATGCAAAAGTATGGTGTAACTCACCGTCTTTCTACTGCGTACCACCCTCAAACAAGTGGACAAGTTGAAGTTTCCAATCGAGGCATTAAAAGAATCTTGGAAAGAACTGTAGGTGAAAATCGTGCATCGTGGTTGGAAAAGTTAGATGATGCACTCTGGGCTTTCCGTACAGCTTTCAAAACACCCATTGAGTGTACTCCTTACAAGCTTGTGCCGATCGAGCCTTAGCACAAGGCCTATTGGGCCCTCAAGCATGCAAATTTTGACCTCCAAACTGCGGGTGCTCATCGCAAAGTTCAACTTAATGAATTAAATGAACTTCGTGATCAAGCTTACGAGAACTCTTTGATCTACAAGGAAAAGACAAAGAAGATTCATGACTCAAAAATCAAGAACCGCGTTTTTAACGTTGGTGATCGAGTCATTCTTTTCAACTCTAGACTCAAGATCTTCTCGGGAAAACTAAAGACCCGTTGGACTGGCCCATTCACTATTGCAAAGGTTTATCCTTATGACACCGTCGAATTATCTCAAAATGACGGACCAAATTTCAAAGTGAATGGTCATCGTTTAAAACACTACTTTGGAGAGGACATACCA
>LBNU01015255.1:26953-58921 GCA_014162995.1 Artemisia annua
AAAGCTCTTTTTGCTCGATTTGGAACTCCACGTGCTATAATCAGTGATCGTGGTACGCATTTTTGCAATGACAAATTTGATAAAGTCATGCAAAAGTATGGTGTAACTCACCGTCTTTCTACTGCGTACCACCCTCAAACAAGTGGACAAGTTGAAGTTTCCAATCGAGGCACTAAAAGAATCTTGGAAAGAACTGTAGGTGAAAATCTTGCATCGTGGTCGGATAAATTAGATGATGCACTCTGGGCTTTCCGTATAGCTTACAAAACACCCATTGGGTGTACGCCTTACAAGCTTGTGTACGGGAAAGCATGCCATCTACCGATCGAGCTTGAGCACAAGGCCTATTGGGCCCTCAAGCATGCAAATTTTGACCTCCAAACTGCGGGTGCTCATCGCAAAGTTCAACTGAATGAATTAAATGAACTTCGTGATCAAGCTTACGAGAACTCTTTGATCTACAAGGAAAAGACAAAGAAGATTCATGACTCAAAAATCAAGAACCGCGTTTTTAACGTTGGTGATCGAGTCATTCTTTTCAACTCTAGACTCAAGATCTTCTCGGGAAAACTAAAGACCCGTTGGACTGGCCCATTCACTATTGCAAAGGTTTATCCTTATGACACCGTCGAATTATCTCAAAATGACGGACCAAATTTCAAAGTGAATGGTCATCGTTTAAAACACTACTTTGGAGAGGACATACCATCTATGGTTGTCCCGGATCTCCAAACTTTCCCCAAGGACAAATGAATTCGGGGATCGAGTCAAGCTAGCGACTCGATAAATAAAAACAGTAGCACAACATGGGTTTTCACCCATGTCTCTGACTTCTTTCTACTTTCTAACACCTAAGTGTGGGGGAGTGGCCGTCCCCTGCTGCTGTTTGCAATGTATATATGAATATTCCAAAAAAAAAATGTGTTTGTATGTATAATATAAATAAAGTGAAAAATAATATTTCCACAGTTAGCTTAGAATATTGCCTTTTTCCGTTCAAAGAGTCGGCATAATAGCCGGGACTTTGAATATTGAGGACAATATTCAACTCTATGTGTGTGGGGGGGGGGAAATTCTAGCGAATTTTATCACATTATACCATCTAGTACCCCCGTTTTTGGCCAAATTTTTAAAATTTTTTAAATTTTTTTCACTATATTTCAAAATTTTTGTGGTTATCAGTCCGCCATGTCTATCCGACAAAAGGATTGGCTAATCCAGGAGCAAACGGCTCTTGGTAAAGATATCTCAAATCCGTTTATGGCTTGCAATTTGCCAAAAATTGTATGGTATTCAACTCACCATATCCTAAAAAGTAAAAGAGTTGGCTAGCCCACAAGGTTATGGCTTGCGGTAAAGGCAGTGGAAAGCCATAATTGGTAATCAGCTCACCAAAGATAATAACTGTATTCTCTCTAAGAGTTGGCTATTCCAGAAGCAAACGGCTTCTGGTAAAGACAAATCAAAACCGTTGAAAGCTGGTGGTTTGCTCAAAATCATATGGTTATCGATGTACCATGGTTCTTACTTGAACTGAAACATTTGGCTACTCCAGAAGTAATGGCTTTTGGTAAAGAGATTCAAATCCATTAAATTTTCATAGAAGATTGCTAGGGACTAGCAATAGTTTAGTGTGGGGGATTGATGAGTGCTCAAACACTCATCATTTTTCGTTAATCTGAACTGTAAAAACATTTGAAAACACTCAAAAAACGCATCAAAATTCAGAAAATATCCAAGGATCGTGTTTTATATGTCTCAAAAGCAAAATGTTTAAAAACAGATGAAAACGAACAAAGTTTAAATAATTGGCAGTTTCCGTTCCCCAACTTTCAAAGATTGGCAAAACTAGTCCCTGGAATTCAAAAAGGTAGAGTTTTATCATTCAAGGTCCCTGAAATATTCTAAGTTGTCAAAATTGGTCCTTGAATGAATTTTTGGGCAAATGGCAAAAAAGGTCCCTCAACCTTTAAAAAATAACATTTTTGGTCCTCGGGTGTTTTAAAATGGAAAAAGTCATAAATGGTCCTTGGGTTTATTAAGTTTGGCATCTATGGTCCTTGTGATATCTTTGGAGAAGTTTCATTTCCAGCCCCTCAGCTTTGGGCAAATTACAACAAAGATCCTTGTGATTTAACATAAACCAAACGGATCCTATGCTACTTGTAAACCCAACACCAAACAAAACCCAACATTCGCCTAGTCCAATACCCAGCCCAATCCCAAAATGATAAAACCCGGCCCAAAACAAAACAAATAACACCCCCGTTTTTATAAAATTCCCAGGGTCAAACTCATAGTCAAACCTCTACCCTTTCTTTCCCCCCCCCCCACGTGAACCTGGTACTCTCCACTGTTCACCACCATTCTTCCACCTCAACCTCACCATTTCTTGTCCCCCCAACCTCCATATGATCCAAGATGCATTAATTGTGCTGAAAACACTCCAAGTGATCCCCAACTGCCCATTTGACAAAATTGGCGCCAAAACCAATTCAAAGGTCAAGATTGAATTAAAAGGATCCAATGGCTCAGAATTCAAGTGGGATATACTCAGAAGGTCAAAGAAACCCTAGAGGTTCACTATAAAGAGAAAAAGGAGGTGAGAAGGAAAGGGTGTAGTTTACTTAGCTTATTTTTATGTCGAATAGATTAAAATTCCATGTTCTAGTATTTTTGTTAGCTTAAAAATCATGTACTAAGTATTTCCAGTGTAACTGAATCCTATTTCAACCTTTAATTTCAGTTTGCAATTCAGTTTTCAGTTTATGCTATTTTCCATTCAAAATTCTCATGTTAAGCTCAAGTGGTTAAAAGTTGTTATCCAGTGTTTGTTTAAGCTCGTTTAAGTTTATTTACAAGCTTTGTAAAGCTTTTAAAGCATTCACATCAGTCTAAGGTCATAAACTCAAAAATACTCAAAAATACAAATAAATAAGTGAAAAATAAAAAAATCAGTGAACAAGAAAGAAGAATGCATGGAGCACTGTGAATTGTGGATGGCAGTGGGTTAGAGGCTTGTGGAAGCCAATAGGATTGGTACATTGGTCCTTGGTTTCATATTTCTAGCATGGAAAGCTTTTGTAAGCCTCATTTTATCCTTTTTGCGTTTAACTGTTCTTGTGTTTAATTACTGGTTGTCTTTGTTTATTTGTGCTTATTTAGTTTTATTTAGTTAAGTTGTAACTTAAAATTAAGTGTTTGATTGTTAATTTGCATTAATACTAGTTTATGTACTTAACTGCCATTGTTAGTCATTTGGTGATCTTTAAGGGTTAGTTGTTAAAATTGGTGTTTATTTGTTCATCTCAGTTTTTTACATCATAATATATCATGGGGTCATTGTTGTGGATTAAATCAGCTTCTTGTAGTTAAAACTTTCAAATCAATCATATTAAGGGGTGTTTGGATTAAACTGATTAGCTGTGTTTGGGGATGTTTGTGGTGTTGTTCTTGTTTGATGTATGTCACAAAAGGGTCTATTATCTCAGTAAAACCATAAAATCCAGTCCTTAATTGATAAAAAGTCAAAATCAACATCAATCTTATCTTAGCAGTTTACTGTTAGGAGTTTTGATCCCCTTTTCATCATAAAAGCTCATTAGTTCATTATCTAACTTGTTTTCATCTCTTTTTAGCATAATATAACATAATCAGTAAGTAGGATCCAGTAGAAGTTCATTAAAGTCAACCTAGTAGTGTAATTTCAAAGTCAAATTTTCAGAAAAAAAAAGTTTTTGAATAAACTTTGGAATTTTCTCTAGGTCTTATTATTGAGTTTCATGGTTTGTGCTTTTAGGATAATGTTATTTGGCTGCTTGTCTTCATTAGCATATTTTCAGTTATTTTTATTAATCTAGTTTTAGTGCTTCATTTGTTGCTTATTTGAGCCTGTTTTCAGAACAGTTCCCCTGCTCACAGCTTTTGCCCACTTATCATAAGCTTGCATTTTGTTATCTTTTGCATCCTAGTTTAATATCTTTGTTGTTTTTGTAAGATTGTTGTATCATCTTGTTGTGCATATGCTTATTTGCTCATATTGTGCTTATTTAGTAGCTTATTGATAGCCTTCTTTATGCATACACTGTCTTGTGTGTACTGACTCATCAGTGCATACAAGCTCAATTCACAAGCTCTTTGTGAGCTTTTCAGTAAGTCATAGTGTGAGTACTTGGGTTCTTTGAGAAGCCCATATGCCCAACTTGTTGATTCCAGTTTTCATTTGACCTCTAGCTTTTTGGATAAGCGTGAAATCAAGCTTGGAAAAGGCTTGCAGACCTGCTCATCTGAGTGGGTTATGGGATTTGCTTATTTCATGTTCCAAGCTTATTTATTGAGTTTTTCTTGTTGTTTCTGCTTAATCCAAGTTACCTTCACTTACTTCTAGCTTATTTTTGGTACTTGTTCAGTTTGTAGCTTGTTCCTCAGTTTTTTTTAAGCTTCATAATCTCCTTTTTAGCTTAGTTAGCCAACTGTTGGCTTATTGAGCTTGCATTTAGCTTATTTTTAAGTTTAAAAAATGTTGTCTTTTTAAAAGTTACTTATAATTAGTTGTTAAATGCTTTTGTAAGGTAAAAACTCAAAAAGAAAAATAAAAAAGAAAACTGTCACTAGCAAGGGTCGAACCTGTGACCTCTTGGGTTGACTGGTCAAAATCAGACCAAGCTTGTGCACCATCTCCCCTACGTATAACTTAGTGTTTTACTTTTCCTTTCTTTTATTTATACTAGTAATAGTCCATTTTAGCTTATTAAGCTTATACAGCTTATTTATAAGCTTTTCACAACTTTTATATTTTTATTAGCTTTATTATACTACTTAGTATTTTTATAAAAAGTTTTAGATTTATTACTTTTCATTTAGTATTTATAATAAATCAAATTAGTTTAATTAGTTATTAAATAGTTTTTTTTAATTAATAATAATTAATTAAATAGTGTAATAAATACTTTTAATTTTCAAATAATTTTCTTTTATCTTTAGGATACCAAAAATATAACTTTCGCATCCGTGAGAGTTGTATTGGATGGAATTCACTTTTTATTTTGTTCATTTACGTAGTTTTTAATTAAACTTTCGCGTTTTTAGGTTTTATACGTTTCTAGTTATTTTGTTTTCACGTTCTTGTTTTCATAACTTGTTTAAAGCTATTCTCTTTTAATTCCTTAGTCTAATTAACCAACAAACCACTCATAACTTTTTCCCATTCAAAATCACTCGATCACAGATCCGTTTTTATACCTTTGCACGCCTCGTTCGGATTAAACGACCCGGGGATATTCTATACTCCTTGGTTAGTTGGCTCAATAGGTTTGACCTTGTTGACCATTCACCTTGGTCAATATTGTCTGACTGTTCAGAGCCAATCAAGCATCCACCTCAATAAGAACTCTAGCAAAACTGGCTGTACCATAGGCTTTCTCACACATAGAAGTAGTTATCCTGTCCATGATAATTGGGTTGCCAATTCTACTAGCCAATCTGCTTATGCCCTCACTATTCCAAGCCTCAAGTGGGACATTCATAATTTTAACCCAAATAGGTACCTTAGAAGGTTCAGGTCTCTCCATACACATGCCAGGCTCCCACTTCTGAACAAAGAATGGTTTGCTATCAACTAGCCAAGTTCCATTCTCAAGCACAGAGTTCATTCCTTCCACAGACCTAAACTTTAAAAAGTATAACCCACATTCATTTGTGATGATCTCAGCAATTTCATAAGCTCTCCACATTCTTCTCAAGTGCCATGAAATCTCACTGTAACTCATTTTAAGACCCACAAAATAGCCTACCAAAGTCAAATCCAATTTCTTACTTCCCTCTACCACAACAGGGTCCATATCTACTACCATTCTACCCTGTTCATTAATCCTACCAGGATTTTTAGACAACTTATTATTACCATACCCACCAATTCCTTGAAAAGCATTCACAAAAGACATTGGTTGCTTACTATTTTGATCAAGCATAACAGTGTCTTTTTGCATAGTCTCCTTTAAACTAGGCCACACCATCTCAGTATTGGCATTTACATCAGCTACCTCACCCACAACATTTCCAATACTCATCTTATCACTAGCACTAACACTACCATGGTTCATAGCCTTCCCATTACCAGGATTCAAAATAGGATTGTTCTCAAATGGGACAGGCATTTCCCCCACAGTATTGTTAACATTGCTACTAATATCTCTAGAGCCCATATTTTCAACACTATTGTCATTAACATAAGCATTAGTATTATTAGTTTCATTAACCACAGACTTAATTTGATTCACAGTAGCAGATACCTCATCTAAACCAGAACCAACACCGTCTTCCTCATTAGTATTCACCCCCACAGTGCTATTACCATCATTAACTTCAAAATTCTCATCCCTTGTATCCATTTCTTCAGTATCTTCAACCTCATATTCAACCCTATCCATACCCTTGAGCAACCTCTTCTTCTTACTACCTTTCCTCGAACTTTTCTTCATACTACCTAAACCAGACTTAGATACAGCATTCACTTGCTTTAAAGATGATTTCCCAGCTCCACTAACACTTCTAGTAGACCTTGACTGACGACTGACATCATTAGATTCCTTAGGAGGAGGAACCAACATAGGGTTAGGGTTAGGTGGATCCGGATAATTCATTATGGAAGAATGAAATGAAACTAGAAAGAGAAGAAGATTACATAATCAATAGGTGAAGATGAGAGGTGGATTAAGGTGGGAATGAAAGAAGAATAGTGTACTGATGGAGTGTAACAGTAAATTGAAATGAAATAAATGAGAAAATCCAACCAAGGAAAAGAGAAGAATTTTAAATGAGTAGATAGATCATAAACAGTAGATCATGAATCAAAAAACAAAAATAAAATTCAATGGTTAGATTAAAAATAGATGATGATTTTTTTTTCATACACTCTTGCCCTACCATCCAAAATAATACATCGAAGGGGCCTCGGTTCTCCCCTTACACTTGAACTTTTACATACTTTACAATTGACTATTCTAATTACTAGAATTAAGATAATTGAAAAACTTGGAGTACCTTGAAATATTAACACACATGTGGGGGTAATAATTGACTTCTTCCCCATTACTCCATTACATTAGTACTTTACCCATGACTGACAATCGTCCCAAAACAATATGTACAAGGATATGACTCGACTAAGCAACCATGTAAGTAATAAGACAATTAACTAAGGGTTTAAACACATGTTTTCATAATAATGCACTAAAGATGAGTGTTTAAAAGGTAGGCTCAGGCGATTTGGGTGTACATTTGGGTGGATTGTAAACAAACTCTTCCTTTAAGTAAAATGCTTAAAGTTAGAAACGAAAAGATAGGCTCGGAGGGGTTTACTAGGGGTATCGTGTACTAAAAATGAGTACAACGCTAAGGTGTGGGAGAATTACTTGACCAATGAAGTCAGTGTAATTATAATACGGGTGTAAAACAAGGGTTATCCTAATGCCTCTTATCATGTAGTAAATCTAACTACACGAATGTAGTCTTACTTGTGGATTTGGGATGGTCACTAACGCAAGTTCTAGAATCTATAGGCTACCAGTACACACACAAGCATCAAAGATGAATGCTTTTCCTAACAATTCTAGGGGTGAACCTCACATATTTGGGGGAATTTTTTTTTTTGATTGGTACGGTTTTTGTGCTAGTCATATAATTCCCTATCCATGAGATGCTTATTATACCTAAAGTTTCACTCCTAAATGTTGTAAAAAATTTTAAATTTACGCTAAAATTGACTTAACAAATATTTCTCTCAGTTTTATTACACAAGTACCATTGGAAAAAACAAAAATCAAGCGTAGTAGCATTTTTTAAGGTGCCTTCATTTACCCCCTTACACTTAAACCGAATATTGTCCCCAATGTTCACATAAAAGATGTAAAAGTAGAAAAAGAAAGAATGAAACAAATACTCCCCTGATTAATTTAGTGTGGATCGTGTGGTAACATGGTTAGATCTTCTTCCAAGATGATGTAAAAAGCTCCAAGCACAAAGCGACTCCAAAAGCTTGATGTCATAAACTTGATTCCATGTTCACCTTTATGTCCAAAATAACCTGTTAAACCTGTGAAAACAATCTAGGCAAACCTTGCGTAAAATCGACGGCAAATTCTATATATATATGGATATAATGCTTGTGAAATGAAAATTTTGCAGATTCCTGAAAGTAGAGATGCAGTAATTTTTATAATCCGGCAGAAAAACTAAATTTGAAAAACGTTTTCTGGAATTAAAGGCTGACGCCGTTAGGGTTTAAAGCCTGACGTCGTCAGAATTGATCTGACAGAATTCTTATGTTTAGTTTCCGGAAAATTTTTGGAAAAACAATTACCCTTAACTCCTGAAATCCTACAAAATTTCATTATGACTCGATACAAGCATTTGACTCAAACAAATACGAATATGTATGTTTATTTTATATCGTTACAATTCATGTTCCAATTTCGTTCTTATAAACAAATTTAGATTTCCCTTACATTTATCTTTTGCAAAATACCTTTATATGTAGTTAAGACGAAGTTAAAAAAAATACAGCATTTTCACAATCTTAAATTGAAACATGAATCAGTAATAATAAAAATAAAACATACATACGGAAACAAATAAAATCAAACAAACAAACACACAAAACAAATAAAGCTTGGGTTGCCTCCCAAGAAGTGCTTTTCTTTATTAACGAGTCTTGTAGCTAGACTCAAAGTCACTCTACCCTATGTAGGTATGTTCCGTATCGAGGACATCCTTAGGGTTGATTTTGGTTGGAAGTGTCCTATTGGTGCGTTTCGTGAGATATGTCCTCTCAAACTTCTCCCCATCCGGATCATATAGAGTCATCTTTATGTGCCATGATCCATCTCCTACCTTAGGTGGCTTTTCCCAATTCCATTTATGTTTATCACCTTCGCTTTTCCACTTATTCATCGCTAGGTTAATTGGCAAAACTCCTAAGAAGTCAGTCATCTTTCTAAAAACTAGGGGATCTTCAAAAGGGTCTAACTCGGTGTCCCTAGCCAAAAGTTGTTCTACTGTTTGTGTTCGGTTCACAAATTCATCTTCTAGGTAGAATGGGCGTTGGGGTCCTATGAAGTCTCCTCTAACCATGGTCCGTATCAAGAGGGTCTCCTATTAACATCGGTTGATTCCTTAAGGGTGTCATAGGCGTGTTTCTTAACATCGTATACCGACCAAGTCTCTCCTTCTCCTACCGCTATCTTAAATTCTTTACAATCAATCATAGCACTTGCAGTGACTAGAAATCCTCTTCCTATCAACAAAGGGCATGTGGGGTCGCTAACCATGTCGAGGACGTGGAACTCGGCTAAAATTGTCAATTTCCCTATATGAACTACCACGTCCTTTACTACTCCTACCGGGTATGCTACACTTCCATCCGCGAAACCTATTACAACCTCGGTTTCTTCTAGCTTTCCTAGTTTGAGGGCGGTGTAGAGAGGTAGTGCAAGTAAGTTAAGGCTTGATCCAAGATCGGCTAATGTGTCATAAGCCTCCGAATTACCGATCTTGCACGGTAGGACAAATTAGCCCGGGTCATCTAATTTCTTGGGCGTTTGTTTTGAACGAAGGCGGTCCCCTTGTCGCCTAACTTGAGCTTCTTCTCATATTTTTCTAAGCGGGCATTATAGTACGGAGCTCGTGCCAAAACATCAATAACCGGACGTTCGAGGCGGAGTTCCTCGAATTCTTCGTCAAGGTTTTGAGTGGGCGGTGTTTCAATTATGTTGTTTACCAATTTAGTGTTGGATATCCTATTCTCATGGTCCTTTTGAGGTATTTGGGTTTTTTGAAACACGTGCTCATGGAATTGACCGAATAGTATTGCGGGCAAGAACTAGGAGACGAAACCGAAGAAATGGAGTTAACGTTTAGTTTTGGGTTCTTGACCGTGTCGCTTGGGAGGGCTCCCATCTCTCGGTCATTGAAAATTTTCAACAAGCTGTCGATCTTATTGGTCATCTCGTTTTGTCTTTGTTTGAAATCGGATTCAAACTTGGATATACGAGCGTCTTGAGATGCCATGAATTTCGACGTCAATCCTTCAAAATTATTGGTACTACCATAGTTATTGGAAGGATTGTTGTTGAAAGTACGGTTTGAGAGTGAACCGATTGATTGGAAACGACTAGGTAGATTGGAAGAATTGTTTTGGGGCGTGTTTTGGTTTTGTATCCACCTAAAGTTTGGGTGATTTTTCCAAGAGGGGTTGTAGGAATCACCGTAGGGGTTTGGCTCGGGTTTGAAAGTGTACCACTTCTCTCCCGCTCCGTCGGTACGCGAGGATGCGTAGTCCCCAAAAGCTTGTTCAGGGAGTTCCATGCAATCTCGAGTGTCGTGAGGACCACTACAATATTCGCTTGAGGAAGTGATTTTATTCACTTGGCTTGAAGGTTTAGGAGCTTCGTAGGATTTCATTAGATACTTGACTTGGTCCTCAAGTTCCATGATCCTACGGTAAGAAGTGCTTAAATTATTCGAAGGCAAAGATATTGCCTTGACCGTTTTATTCAAATCACGGGGATCATTCCAACTTTCGTTGTCATAGAGAGCAAGATCTTCTAGGAGTTCCCATGATTGTTCCGCACTTAGATCACGTAGCTTGCCACCGGCTGCTTGGTCAATGGTTTGCCTCGTGGGGATATTGATATGGTCATAGAAAATTTGGACTTGGAGCCAAAGGTCTATGACATGATGAGGGACTTTTTGGAGTAAGTCCTGGAATCGAGTCCATGTCTCGTAGAGGGTTTCGCCTTGACGTTGTTGGAATGCCAAGATGTCATTCATTTGCTTTGTGGTTCTTCCCGGCGGGAAAAATTGAGCAAGGAAGCGAGTGGTGAGATTATCCCAAGAGGTGATGGATCCTGCGGGTAGACGTTCTAGCCATTGACTAGCTTGGTCCCGCAGAGAGAATTGGAAGAGACGTCATCAGGTAGTCTCTCGAGTGTCAACATCAAGGTCTATGGAATATACGATCTTAAGGAAGTCCTTGAGGTGTTGATTTGGATCTTGGGAACGAAGTCCATGGAATGCACATCCACTTTGCACCAACCGGATGGTGTGGGATCGCAAGGGAGACACATTGGCTCCTTGGGTGAGTTCAATGGTGTTTCGATAGCCTTGGTGGCTAGGACGGGAGTATTCTCCTAAGGTACGGGCTCTAGGAGGTTGGTTTGGTTTTGGTGGGTTGATGGGGTCAAGGATATTACCACCTTCCATGATGGCGGATGGTAATGGTTAAGAACAAAAATACGAAGAAAAAGATAGACTAAAGAAAACCTAGAAAAATAAAAATAAAAATCTCACTAGAAAGGATTCTAATGAGTAGACCTAAGTAAAAATAAAATTTTCAACGTAAACAATAACTATTCCCCAGCAGCGGCGCCAGAAACTTGATGCGTGGGTTTTGCAACCTATGCACTTAGGTTTTACCTCTCAAGGGATCTTGAGAAGCTTACGACCCCCACTAGGAAGTGTACCTGACCGATGTAGTATAGTGAAGTGGCAAGTACCGGGGGATTGATCGTTCTCTCGGGGAATAGTGTCGTTAGTCTTGAAAAGCTACTCTAATTAGGTCTAAGGGTTGAGGGATGATTCTTTTTGTATTTTTATATTTAATGAAAGCAAATAAAAATCTCGGGTTATAGAGGAGTGGGCGGAATTAGTTGCTAGTCAACTAACCCAAATAACTACTTTTGCAAATAAAATAAAATAACTAGAAAATCAAATTGGTTGTGAAACTTATATGAGAGAAGTATGTGTTTACTTAGATTTCCTTACTCCCTAGATATCTTTTATATGTTAATTGGTTTGTTGTAATTATGTGGATGACGGGTTGTATTCATTTAAACCATTTGTAGGGCCGTGTACGATCTTCCCTAACTCTATAAGCTCCTACTTCACTCCTATGTCGAGCCGACTAAAAGCTCCTAACAAGGGATCATTAGAATTCGCTCATGCATTAAATACAACCAAATAATCGTAGTACACATCCGATTCATGTTTCTTAAGATGTTCAAGCAAGTTACTGTATAGGAGGTTAGTCCGTTTTCTTAAGCCTAACATCGACTTCACCCACCCACAATAATCACAAGCAAACCAATAACATATAATCAATAGCTAGGTTTCATTAGATTTAAGCAAACACAATAATGACCTAGCCTAGCATGTTAATTGAAAGACAAGCATAAGATATAATCACACAATACATAAACATAATGAATGATTTGGAAGAGACTTATCTTCAATTAAGCATCCAAGTTTCAAGGGTGAAAAACCCTCAAAAATACAGTAGAAAAACGAGCTAGGGTTTTGTTCCCAAAGTTGCACACTAATGAATGAAAATTAGAAAACTATATATAGATTTTACATTGTGACGGCGTCAGCTTATAGGGTCTTANTCATTAGATTTAAGCAAACACAATAAAGACCTAGCCTAGCATGTTAATTGAAAGACAAGCATAAGATATAATCACACAATACATAAACATAATGAATGATTTGGAAGAGACTTATCTTCAATTAAGCATCCAAGTTTCAAGGGTGAAAAACCCTCAAAAATACAGTAGAAAAACGAGCTAGGGTTTTGTTCCCAAAGTTGCACACTAATGAATGAAAATTAGAAAACTATATATAGATTTTACATTGTGACGGCGTCAGCTTATAGGGTCTTACGCCGTCACTTCGCCGCCAAAATAAAATTCGGATTGCTCAGATCCACTCTTGACGTCGTCCCCTTGTAATCCTTTCTGTGCCGTCCCCCTTTACCACATAACGTGACGGCCTAGGCGTCACAAAGCGTGACGCCGTCAACTTTTAATTCTTCAAAACTTTCTGGGGCGTCTAGTGTAAAAATCATCTTTCATGTTGTCAAAGCGTGACGCCGTCACCCGATAGAACGTGATGCCGTCAGGTACTGTTTTCAGCATAATTTTGAGACTTTGTCGTTTTCTTCACTTTTATGCTTCAAAAACGTCCAAAATGCTTCCTTTTCCAGAATTCCTCTTCAAAGTACCTAAAATGACAAAAGGAACGATTTAAGGCAATATTTTATCAAATAATTACGGATTAGGGCTTAAATGACCCCCTAAAAGCGTAACACTTTTCGCCTCATCAGTAACAAAACAAATATCATTCGACATAGATTTCATAAACTTCATAATATAAATCGTATAAAATATAGAATTTTACCAAAGTGATTACAACGAAAGAACAATTGGTTTCCATAGAGAAAACTCTACTCGACTCGTTCTCCTATCCTCTGTCACAGTACTTGGATAACAAATTCGACCTTGATATGGTGAACTTGGTATGAGTTCACCAATATTACCTTGGTAACCCTTTTGATACCTTTCTTACTTGCTACCCCTTTTCTCTGATTTCGTTCCCTTCATTATATAGACTTCTTGTGACCTAGTTTAACTCCAGAGTTCAGTAAATGAGGACAAGTGATCGGCCTCTAAATGAATGTAAGTCTTAACTCTTCTTTTGTAACTGACAAGATAAGTGCGCCGTACTTCAGAGAAAGCACGCCGCACTTCGTGTAGATTCAATCTCATTTACCCGTCAAGCAAGTACGCCGCACACAGTCCTAAGACCGGCGTACTTGGGTCTTTTACGTTTGTATTTCCATTCCAAGTCCTTCCTTTTGTTTTAGTTGTTACTTTATCGTCCCTTAAGTAATATTCCTAACTTCCTTTTCTCGTTCAATCCTACAACCAAATTAATGCCAATTCTATACAAATAACGTGATATTCTATATAATATATGATAGTATAACATATAATCGATGGGATAAATACGCTATAATAAGAGCGTTATCTAGGACCAAACTACGTTTGTTAAGCATCTAAACCAACTCAAACCCGCTTACGGAGCATGACCAAACTTATTCTGCAAACCATGTAACCACTTAAACTATATGTCACATAATCAAACAATGGTCTCATTTATTTCTCAAGACACTGTAAGTCCTACAGTAGTCTCTATTACATCCTCAGACACTGTAAGTCCTACAGTAGTCTTTGTTACATCCTCAGACATTGTAAGTCCTACAGTAGTCTCTATTACACCCTCAGACACTTTAAGTCCTACAATGGTCTCAATTACATCCCCAGACACTGTAAATGAAATAGTGGACTCATTTATTTCTCAAGACATTGTGAAGTTACACAATGATCTCTCTATCATTTCTCAGATATTGTGAGTTACAAAATGGTCTAATTTACTTCCCAGACGTTGTGAGTTGTACAATCGTCTCTCCTATTTTCCAAGCATTGTAAGTTATACAATGGTCTCTAAAACTATTTCATCGCCTTATACAATATCATTTCATATGATATCGAAATCTATAACAATTTTGTTATATGGAATTATATATGAATCTAAGTATTACGAGTCTTGTATGGGCGGGACTTGTAATAGGAGGATTGATATGATAATTTCTATGTTAACTAGGTTATAAAGATTCTCATCCTATTTACGTTAACCATGTAGTCACCAACTATTTTGAACACTATGTCAATTTCCCACGATTATCTTACTCTCCATCTCCGAAGATGAGTATGTGTAACACCCCTAAAATTATCGCAGCGGAAGATTGGTATCAGAGCATGAGTTATAGAGAACTAGGTTGCATTTTAGACCTAGACTATAACTACTCTTTATATTAATACCCCTTTCACTCATTGTTATCTTCATATTCCGTGCGCCATGCCTACTCTTAAATTCTCGTGATCTATGAAACTCTTTCAAGACATTGTAGTTGATTACAATGGTCTCATTCACTATTATGACATTGTGAGTACACAATGGTCTCACTTACTTCATTAACATTGTGAGTCGCACAATGGTTTCTATTATCTATCATACATTGTAGGTGATTACAATGGTCTCTAAACTATTTCATAACCTTATATATATCGCTTCACATAATAATGAAACTCGTTACGGTTTATCAGTTTCTCTTGATTGTCTCACTCCCCGTGCACTTGTATTTTCTGAGCATTTCTGCTTATTTTCTGAAGCACCACTATCGATACTATATATATAAAGACTATTTGTATACACTTGATTATCTCTCGACTATTTATATCTAATTACTTGGAGCGCTATTTCTTAATTGTATAAAGTTTATTTTTATAAATGCTTTACCGATTTTTAACCCTTTATACTCAGTTTCTATGGCACCATGTCAAACTCTACTTCTCCCAATTATGTAGCTATTTCACCAAGATTACTAAACTATTCTATCACCACATTATAAACCGATTTGCTACCCTCATATAAATTACCCCACTACTACCTTATAAACTAATAACATGATTCACTGCTATTTTAGCTCTGACTAGTTCAGAAGTGACTATTTTGTCACCCTTTTACAAAACATTTGGTAAATTACCTTGTAAAACTAGTTTACTACCATCTTTTAAACTAATTTAGCTAAAATTTTAATACACTTTTTGCCACTCTCTTACAAACTACTTTACCATCATCTATAAACTAAATCACTGATATACTACTATTACATAAACTGTTTTGGACTAGTTCCGAATAAACTATTTGTTATCATCTTACAAATCATCCTGTCATTTGCTGAATTTGTCACCATCCTATAAACCATTTTGTTGCTTCTTAAAAGTTACTCTACCCCTCTCATTAACTTAAAACATTGATTTATTATTACCTCATGAACTATTTTTTTATTGTTTTATTGTTCGTCATTTTCCTATAATTCTTATAAACTGATTTACCATCTACAAAAGCTGAGTGTTGGAGCTATTTGTGGTCGAGAAGCAACTCCCGAGCTCATATAACGGACGTGTAAACCTCCAACTTGAAACCGATTCTGTGTTATCGCTTAAAACCTTGTTTAACAAGTTATTCTTTACAAAAGCTGAAGTTCAGCAACTTTCTCTACATTTGATCGAGTTCTCCTCCAAAACCTTCATTTTTAAAGGTCCGTGATTCTGGCCCAATGTGGACAACGGACATATTACAAGTATAACTAACTTGAGTATTTCAAAATTCATTGAGCCTGGATTAAATATAGGCTGGTCACTTATATTTAACCTAGGGACAGTGGAACATAGACTGACCACCTATGTTCGACTTAAAAATGAATTTTAAGATACTGGAAATAGTTATATTAGGGATATGTTCTGACTTGGTTTATGAGAATCACAAAATTCTTGTGTAAGTATAAACAATTCAGCAATATTCATATAATCGAGCACAACAACTAAGCAGACTCTTACTCTATCCTTATCTTCTAGGTCGAGCTGTCAGATTATCGTTGTGCTGTGCTCCTTGATTATCTGCTTATGTTGTTTGCTCATTCACTTCGAGGTGAGTTCATAGGCCCACCTTTTACTCTTTTAACTATTTACAAACTCAATGGGGGAGATACATGCTACTTACTTTTACTATGATCACAATTGCTTGAAAACTGTATTCTAAACTGAATGTATTATTGACACTAAGTGTTTCTATTGCCATGAAGTCCCCACATCATGAATCGTTAACCACTAGGAGTAGTGAGCACGAATATTGTGAATAGATCTATTGGGATTGAACTCCCCCATCCGGGTAGGACGCACTATATTTGAGGTCTCTAGGTGCTTGGCAAGGCATCTACCAGGGCAAATTTACATACATATTTCTTAAGGCGTCGATGTCATGAGCTTAGTGTAATAATACGTTTTATTGGCGTATAACAACGTAGCCCATCGTTTTCTTAAAATGAATTATATTGTGATCAACTGTTTATTATAGAAACTCTATGGATTCACTCAACCTTTGTGTTGACTTTTTAGCATGTTTTATCTCATGTCTCTTTTAGCTGGCATGTGAAGGCGCACGGATATTTTTGAAGACAATGCATCTTTATCATTCGATAAAACTTTTAAACTCTTATGTCTATTACTTATTAACTTGTGGGACCTCTGGTAAAACTCTGATTGTTTTTATATCAAATGATAAATTATTTCAAAACGTCTCACTTAGAGTCATTTTCTATATCTTGTACTGTGAACTAATAGGTAGTACCCCAGTGACACAATCTTCTGCTGCGATAATTTTGGGGGTGTTACAGTATGAATATTCATTCTATACTTTTGGAACACCAGTATCATCTTGTAATACACTACCTTGTAACTCACCGGCTAAGTATGAATGTTGTGTTGGGAATTCTTAATTAGGATAATTTATAATGTCCATATTTGAATGGATTGGGACGCCTTTTTGATTAAATAAAGAAATTGTAAATCACCGAACCATAAGTTTATATTCCTTTATTTACATTGTTTGGGACGCCTCTCTATGTAAATAAAGAATTATAAATAAGTGGGCTTATTTGTATCCGAAATAACATAAGTATGAACACTAACGCCATAAACATTTAAGAACACTAGATATAACTACAGATTACCTACTAGGCTATGATTGCAACTATTATACCAATTTCTATTTGTTCGATCCGAGGTTATAGATTAACCAGAACGATGTCATTAATATGCCAATTTCTATTGTTACGAGGTTAAAAGTTAACTAGAACGATTGGTGGCCCCCTACCGGGTAGATCTTCGATAAACTATGATATCGACATCTACAAGAATGGGTTGAGATCGAGTATCTGAATGACACAACACGATTGGTGGCCCCCTACTAGATAGATCTTCGATAAACTATGATATCGACATCTACGAGAATAGGTTGAGAACGAGTGTCTAAATGACACAATACGATTGGTGGCTCCCTACCGCGTAGGATTTCGATAAACTACGATATTGACATCTACAAGAATGGGATGAAACAACTATGGGTATATAACAAAGTAACCCACGATTCGACGAACTACATCAAATTACGATTCCTATTAATATTCGACTACTATACCAATTTCTATTCGACTACCTTATCAATTGTTATTGATATTCAACTACTATCTCAATTTCTATTTGAAATTCGACTACTATACCAACTTCTATTCGACTACCATATCAATTGCTATTGATATTCAACTACTATCTCAATTCTATTGATATTCGACTACTATCGATTTCCATTATTCAACTACTATATCAATTTATATTGTTGTTCGACTCCTATATCAATTTTCCATTGATATTCAACTATTATATCAATCTCTATTGATATTCAACTATTTTATCAATTTCTATTGATACACCGTATTCCAAGATAAATCAAACTACATCACTTGTAATACCAGACTTTAGTCCTCATAAGTAACCACACCTCTTCATCGACACCACTCCAACATATAATACACATAGAACATCGGGACGAAGTTTCCTTTAAGGGTAGGTACTGTAAGAATTCGAATTTTCGGGTTACTATTCATCTCAACTATTCACTTTTACTATTCATCCCGTAAGTTATTTTTCATTTATCATGACAAGTTATATAATACTTGACTAGTCATCCTGACGACGTACGTAGAATCCATTCAGAACTAATTTCACGAAACCGTGTCCGAGATTTACGTTTAGGTTTAAACGTCATTCCAGCATCCCGATATGTCCATGAAACATTATAAACAATAGAAATATGTATTTCTCACATTTTACGACAATTCCACAAGTTTTGGAATTTCAAGTTTTCCAGTTCTGCGTTTTACACGAATTACGCGTTTTAGACCCGCATTTCCAGTTTTAACATCGTTTAAGCAACCCGATGGAACTTACCACTCATTTTATATTTTATTATGGAGTGTAATGATAAGTTAAGTCATTTCTACAAGTTTCATTGATGCGTGGGTTTTGCAACCTTAGCACTTAGGTTTTACCTTTCAAGGGATCTTGAGAAGCTTACAACCCCCACCAGGCAGTGTACCTAACCGATGTAGTATAGTGAAGTGGCAAGTACCGGGGGATTGATCGTTCTCTCGGGGAATAGTGTCGTTAGGCTTGAAAAGCTACTCTAATTAGGTCTAAGGGTTGAGGGATGATTCTTTTTGTATTTTTATATTTTATAAAAGCAAGTAAAAATCTCGGGTTTTGGAAGAGTGGGCGGAATTAGTTGCTAGTCAACTAACACAAATATCTACTTTTGCAAATAAATTAAAATAACAAGAAAATTAAATTGGTTGTGAAACTTATATGAGAGAAATATGTTTTTACTTAGAATACCTTACTCCCTAGCTATCTTTTATATGTTAATTGGTTTGTTGTAATTATGTGGATGACGGGTTGTATTCCTTTAAACCATTCGTAGGGCCGTGTACGATCTTCCCTAACTCTATAAGCTCCTACTTCACTCCTATGTCGAGCCGACTAAAAGCTCCTAACATGGGATCATTAGAATTCGCTCATGCATTAAATACAACCAAATAATCGTAGTACACATCCGATTCATGTTTCTTAAGACGTTCAAGCAAGTTACCGTATAGGAGGTTAGCCAGTTTTCTTAAGCCTAACATCGACTTCACCCACCCACAATAATCACAAGCAAACCAACAACATATAATCAATAGCTAGGTTTCATTAGATCTAAGCAAACACAATAAAGACCTAGCCTAGCATGTTAATTGAAAGACAAGCATAAGATATAATCACACAATACATAGACATATTGAATGATTTGGAAGAGACTTATCTTCGATTAAGCATCCAAGTTTCAAGGGTGTAAAACCCTCAAAAATATAGTAGAAAAATGAGCTAGGGTTTGTTCCCAAAAGTTCCACACTAATGAATGAAATTTAGAAAACTATATATAGATTTTACATCGTGACGGCGTCACCTTATAGGGTCTGACGCCGTCACCTCGCCGCCAAAATATTGCTCAGATCCACTTCTGACGCCTTCCCCTTGTAAAAATTTCTGGGCCGTCTCCCTTTAGCGTATAACGTGACGGCCTAGGCGTCACAAAGCGTGACGCCGTCACGTATTAATTCTTCAAAACTTCTTGGGGCGTCTAGTGTAAAAATCATCCTTCTTGTTGTCAAAGCGTGACACCGTCACAAGGTATAACGTGACGCCGTCAGATACTGTTTCTAGCATAATTTGAGACTTTGTCGTTTTCTTCACTTTTATTCTCCAAAAACGTCCAAAATACTTCCTTTTCCAGAATTCCTCTTCAAAGTACCTAAAATGACAAAAGGAACGATTTAAGGCAATATTTGATCAAATAATTATAGATTAGGGCTTAACACTTTTCGCCTAAAAGCATAACACTTTTCGCCTCATCAAATACCCTTACACTTGAGATTTGCTTGTCCTCAAGCAAATGCGCTTTTATTCCAATCAAAATATGAGCTAGCAGTCATTTAACAAGAATATAAAAGTAATTACAACAAATAGTCACTCAACCCTAGTCATAATAAGCACGGAAATCATACACTAGCACCTCACAAATAGTGTTTGGATACTCTCATATCTCGGGTGTTATAAACCTATATAACTAGATGGAAATGGAAGAAATATCACTCACTACCTGTCATAACAAACAGATTACCATAGGCTTGGGAAAGGATCAAAAACCTCCTCCACTAGGCGTAAGCACCTAAGATAAACTATCAAAGAGGGCTTTACAAAGGGTTATAATGTTAGGTGTAGGGATATGATAAACACGGTTTGGTTGGAATAAAGGGTATTTTTAGTGGTGGCAAGTTAATTATCTTGATCAAATACATGCACAAAGTGGCGTTGCTAAGCCAAGACTCGACTCGACTTAAGTTAAAAAGAAAATAATATAAATAAAGATAAAATGAAATGGGATGGTAGTCCGTATGTTTTTTTCTACTTTTCTTTTTCCAATTTTTTTTGTTTTTCTTGTTTTTCGATTTTTTTTTCATACACTCTTGCCCTACC
Organism: Artemisia annua; assembly: GCA_014162995.1. Taxonomy (NCBI): domain Eukaryota; kingdom Viridiplantae; phylum Streptophyta; class Magnoliopsida; order Asterales; family Asteraceae; genus Artemisia; species Artemisia annua. Next base: position 47,821 of record LBNU01015255.1, read on the forward strand.
ATCCAAAATAGTACATAATAGGGGCCTCGGTTCTCCCCTTACACTTGAACTTTTACATACTTTACAATAAACTATTCTAATGACTCGAATTAAGAGAATTGAAAAACTTGGAGTACTTTAAAATATTAACGCACATGTGGGGGTAATAATTGACTTCTTCCCCATTACTCCATTACATTAGTACATTACCCATGAGTCCCAATCGTCCCAAAACAATATGTACAAGGATATGACTCGACTTAGCAACCATGTAAGTAATAAGACAATCAACTAAGGGTTTAAACAAATGTTGTCACAACAATGCACTAAAGATGAGTGCATACAAGGTAGGCTAAGGCGATTGGGTGTACATTTGGGTGGATTGTAAACAAATTCTTCCTTTTAAGTAAAATGCTTAAAGTTAGAAACGAAAAAGTTAGGCTCTGAGGGGTGTACTAGGGGTATCGTGTAATAAAAATGAGTACAACGCTAAGGTGTGGGAGAATTACTTGACCAATGAAGTCAATGTAATTATAATACGGGTGTAAAACAAGGGTTATCCTAATGCCTCTTATCATGTAGTAAATCTAACTACACGAATGTAGTCTCACTTGTGGATTTGGGATGGTCACTAATGCAAGTTCTAGGATCTATAGGCTACCGGTACACACACAAGCATCAAAAATGAATGCTTGTCCTAACAATTCTAGGGGTGAACCTCACATATTCGGGGGAAAATTTTTGAATGGTACGTTTTTTTGTGCTAGTAATACAATTCTCTATCCGTGAGACGCTTATTAAGACCAAAGTTTCACTCCTAAATGTTGTAAAAAAATTTAAATTTTCGCTAAAATTGCCCTAACAAATATTTTTCTCAGTTTTATTACACAAGTACTATTGAACAAAACAAAAATCAAGTGTAATAGCATTTTCTAAGGTGTCTTCATTAACCCCCCTTACACTTAAACCGAACATTGTCCCCAATGTTCACATAAAAGATGTAAAAGTAATGAAAATGATAGAATGAAACAAATACTCCCCTGATTCTTTGACGTGGATCGTGTGGTAACATGGTCAGATCTTCTTCCAAGATGATGTAAAAGCTCCAAGATCAAAGCTTGATGTCATGAACTTGACTCCAAAAGCTTGATGTCATGAACTTGATTCCATGTTCACCTTCTTGTCCAAAATAACCTGTTAAACCTAAGAAAACAATCTAGGCAAACCTTGCGTAAAATCGGCGGCATAATCTATATAAGGATATAATGCTTCTCGAATGAAAGTTTTGCAGATTCCTGGAGTTAGAGATGCAGTAATTTTTATAATCCGGCAGAAAAACTAAATTTTAAAAACGTTTTCTGGAATCAAAGGCTGACGCCGTCAGGGTATAATGCCTTACGCCGTCAGAATTGATCTGACAGCATCCTTATGTTTTGTTTTCGGAAAATTTCTGGAAAAACAAATACCTTAACTCCTGGAATCCTGCAAAATTTCATTATGACTCGCTACAAGCATTTGACTCTAACAAATACTAATATGTATGCTTATTTTATATCGTTACAATTCATGTTCCATTCGTTCTTATAAACAAATTTAGATTTCCCTTACACTTATCTTTTGCAAAATACCTTTATATGTAATTAAGACGAAGTTGAAAACAAAATAAAGCATTTTTATAATTTTATTTGAGACATGAATCAATAACAATAAAAATAAAATATACATACGGAAACAAATAAAATCAAACAAACAAACACTCAAAACAAATAAAGCTTGGGTTGCCTCCCAAGAAGCGCTTTTCCTTATTAACGAGTCTTGTAGCTAGACTCAAAGTCACTCTCTATTACGTGATTTCATCGTTGGTCACGGTCTCTAGGTCATCCTCGGGTTTAGTCTTATATTCCGGACCTAGTTGCAAGCATTCTTTGTAGAAACCAAATATCCTACTCATAACATAGTCTACTCCTCTACGTTTATCCTCATCATTCCTATAGTAGACCGCTTGCTTATGCTCCTTCTCGATGTTTGACAAGAGTTGGTATTGCTTTATCTTATATGGAATTTGGTAAGCTACATCATCGGTCTCATCCTTGAACCTAACTATCCCTAGAGATGGGTCATAATTCATTTTAGAGGCCTCAACAAATGGTTTTCCAAAAACTACTTGAGTTAAGCATGCATCTACTACCGGAAGAATATCCTCAACAATCACGAAATCGGTGACGTAAGTGAAATTTCCTACATAGACGTGTAGTCCCCTAACTCTACCTACAAAATTGCTTATCTATCCCGTGCTAGGAAATGTCCTAAATCCCAGTTTCTTTTTCATTATTAAATTGTAGTGGGCTCTAGTCATGATGTTTACGGGAGACTTAAGATCTACGTAAGCTTTCCAAACATGCAAGTGACCTATGTTGCACGGTATATTGATGTTGGAAGGGTCACCTGTTTTGATGATTGGGTTACCTAGAAAGTATGGTGTCTCGGGGTCATCGAATAAATCCTTATGGTATGCACGTTCTTCCTTAGTGGGTAACCTATTGAAGTAGTCCTCTTCATCATCTACTTCCTTTTCCTTACTCTCTTCAACTTTCTTAACCTCCTCCTTATGTTCACTATCTATTTCATTTTTAGGGATTGGCTTAATAGTGACACCGTTAACAAAGTGGATATGTTTGGAAGATGAGGGGTCCTTGATTTGGGGGCCGCTACTTGTGTTCCTAGCATCCTTATTTGATGATGGCACCCTTGGTTGTTGAATGCTTTCAATAAGTTGTCTATCTTATTGGTCATCTCTGTTTGTTGTTGATTAAATTCGGATTCGAACATAGCCATGCGAGCTTCTTGAGATGCCATAAACTTAGACATCATTCCCTCAAGGTTATTGGTACTACCATAATTATTGGAGGGATTGTTATTGAAAGTACGGTTTGAGTATGAACCGTTTGATTAAAAACGATTAGGTGGATTGGAAGAATTGTTTTGGGTTGTGTTTTGGTTTTGCTCCCACCTAAAGATTGGGTGATTTTTCCAAGATGGGTTGTAGGAATCACCGTAAGGGTTAGGCTCGGGTTTGAAAGTGTACCACTTCTCTCCCGCTCCATCGGTACGCGAGGGTGCGTAGTCCGCAAAAGCTTGTTCGGGGAGTTCCATGCAATCTCGAGTGTCGTGGGGACCACTACAATACTCACATGAGGAAAAGTGATTTTGTTCACTTGGCTTAAAGGTTTAGGAGCTTCGTAGGATTTCATTAGATACTTGACTTGGTCCTCAAGTTCCATGATCCTACGATCGGAAGTGCTTGAATTATTCAAAGGCAAAGATATTGCCTTGACCGTTTTATTCAAATTACGGGGATCATTCCAACTTTCGTTGTCATAGAGAGCAAGATCTTCTATGAGTTCCCATGATTGTTCCGCACTTAGATCACGTAGCTTGCGACCGGCCGCTTGGTCAATGGTTTGCCTCGTGGGGATATTGATATGGTCATAGAAAATTTGGACTTGGAGCCAAAGGTCTATGCCATGATGAGGGACTTTTTGGAGTATGTCCTTGAATCAAGTCCATGCCTCGTAGGGGGTTTCGCCTTGACGTTGTTGGAGCGCCAAGATGTCATTCCTTAGCTTTGTGGTTCTTCCCGGTGGGAAAAATTGAGCTAGCAAGCGAGTGGTGAGATTATCCCAAGAGGTGATGGATCCTGCGGGTAGACGTTCTAGCCGCTGACTAGCTTGGTCCCGCAGAGAGAATTGGAAGAGACGTAATCGGGTAGTCTCTCTAGTGTCAACATCAAGGTCTATGGAGTCTACGATCTTAAGGAAGTCCTTGAGGTGTTGATTTGGATCTTCGGAATGAAGTCCATGGAATGCACATCCGCTTTGCCCCAACCGGATGGTGTCGGATCGCAAGGAAAACACATTGGCTCCTTGGGTGAGCTCAATGGTGTTTCGATAGCCTTGGTGGCTAGGACGGGAGTATTCTCCTAAAGTATGTGCTCTAGGAGGTTGGTTTGGTTGGGGTTGGTTTTGTTGTGGTGGGTTGTTGGGATCAAGGATATTACCACCTTCCATGATGTCGGATGGTAATGGTTACGAACAAAGACACGATAAAAAAGATAGACTAAAGAAAACCTAGAAAAAAAATAATAAAAATCTCACTAGAAAGGATTCTAATGAGTAGACCTAAGTAAAAATAAAATTTTCAACCTAAGCAATAACAATTCCCCGGCAGCGGCGCCAAAAACATGATGCATGGGTTTTGCAACCTTTGCACTTAGGTTTTACCTCTCAAGGGATCTTGAGAAGCTTACAACCCCCACCAGGCTGTGTACCTGACCGATGTAGTATAGTGAAGTGGCAAGTACCGGGGGATTGATCGTTGTCTCGGGCAATAGTGTCGTTAGGCTTGAAAAGCTACTCCAATTAGGTCTAAGGGTTGAGGGATGATTCTTTTTGTATTTTTATATTTTATAAAAGCAAGTAAAAATCTCGGATTTTGGAAGAGTGGGCGGAATTAGTTGCTAGTCAACTAACCCAAATATTTACTTTTGGAAATAAATTAAAATAACAAGAAAATTAAATTGGTTTTGAAACTTCTATAAGAGAAATATGTATGTACTTAGATTTCCTTACTCCCTAGCTATCTTTTATATGTTAATTGGTTTGTTGTAATTATGTGGATGACGGGTTGTATTCCTTTAAACCATTCGTAGGGCCGTGTACGATCTTCCCTAACTCTATAAGCTCCTACTTTACTCCTATGTCGAGCCGACTTAAAGCTCCTAACATGGGATCATTAGAATTCGCTCATGCATTAAATACAACCAAATAATCGTAGTACACATCCGATTCGTGTTTCTTAAGAAGTTCAAGCAAGTTACCGTATAGGATGTTAGCTAGTTTCTTAAGCCTAACATCGACTTCACCCACCCACAATAATCACAAGCAAACCAACAACATATAATCAATAGCTTGGTTTCATTAGATCTAAGCAAACAGAATAAAGACCTAGCCTAGCATGTTAATTGAAAGACAAGCATAAGATATAATCACACAATACATAGACATATTGAATGATTTGGAAGAGACTTATCTTCGATTAAGCATCCAAGTTTCAAGGGTTGAAAACCCTCAAAAATGCAGTAGAAAAACGAGCTAGAGTTTGTTCCCAAAAGTTGCACACTAATGAATGAAATTTAGAAAACGAGCTAGGGTCCGACGCCGTCACTTAGCCGCCAAAATAAAATTCGGATTGCTCAGATCCATTTCTGACGCCGTCCCCTTGTAATCCTTTCTGGGCCGTCTCCCTTTACCACATAACGTGACGGCCTAGGCGTCACAAAGCGTGACGCCGTCACGTATTAATTCTTCAAAACTTTCTGGGGCGTCTAGTGTAAAATGTATCCTTCTTGTTGTCAAAGCGTGACGCCGTCACAAGGTATAATGTGTCACCGTCAGGTACTGTTTCCAACATAATTTGAGACTTTGTCTTTTTCTTCACTTTTATGCTCCAAAAACATCCAAAATGCTTCATTTTCTAGAATTCCTCTTCAAAGTACCTAAAATGACAAAAGGAACGATTTAAGGCGTAACACTTGTTGCCTCATCATTCATATTATTACGATACCCGGTTTTGAGTTTCATGACTTTGTGACTTACAGTTAGCGATTAACGGGACCAAAACTCACTCCGTAACTTATATAAGGCCAAGATTCATTCACCTAGTCCTCCCTCCTTGTCAATGAATGTGTATTGGGGAATCACTAGGCCTTGTTGGCTTGGTGATGAGCCTTGGAAAGTATATGGCCTAAAAACAACCAAGTATGCATCATGTGTATCCTTTTAAGCCATAGAAAGTCTTATGGTCAAAAATCAAATAAGTATTCACTTATCTAAGAAAAAATCTAAACCAGGGCACTATAAATACTCCCTCCCCCTCTTCTTGGTCGTTCATAACGTTAAACACAAAAACACTCTTCTTTGATCTTCTACTTCAAGTATTATCCAAGAGAATTCAAGCTACAAGTAAAACTACATCAATTTCTTGCAAGTTTAGGTGATTCTCTTGAGTTTAAATCTACTCAAGTCACCTAAGATCTCAGCACAAGCCCTCCAAGAATACAAGAAGTGTAGAAGGTTGCTAAGGTGTGGGAAATTGCTCAAAGTCCTAGTTCTAATTCCGTGATATTCCTTTCTTATAGAAAGCAATAAGTTGTAAGAAAGACTAACCCCCACTCTTGCTAAACATCATTTACATATTTCTCCTACTTAATCCATGCTATATATGGTCATTATATTGAATTCATGATGTAAAAAACCCTTAAAACAAGTTGAAAAAGCTTATATGTCAACTTATGTAAAGTGACACAAGTAAACTAGTGTCTTATGCTATGAAAAACAACCAAAATAGAATAGCCATGACCTTGGATAGATAACATACAGTTATAGAGGATCTTATAAGAAAACTTAGCAATTTGAATCACCCGAAACCGATGAATGAGTCAAAAGTTATGACAAAAAGAAGCTAGCAAAATTAAAAACCCAAATCTGCCAAACTGCATTCTACTTAGATTTCGGATTTTTTAGGCCCTTTGGTTCCAATTCATCGAAAAGTTAAAGCTCTAAAGTTGTCTGGAATGATGTTTTACGTCCATCGATTATATATCATTTATCCATTATATTATATAGAATATCACGCTATTTGTGTAGAATTGGTACTAATTTGGTTGCAGGATAGAACGAGGGAAGAGAGATAGAAATACCACTAAAAGGATGATTAAATGACAAATATAAGAAACGAGGGAGTTGAAATAGAAATATACAAGTATGAAAGACCCAAGTACGCCAGTCTTAGGACTTTGTGCGGCGTACTTGCTTGGCGGGTAAAAGATATTGAAAATACGCGAAGTACGGCGCACTTTCTGCGAAGTGCGGCGCACTTACCTTGACAGTTACAAAACAGAGTTAATGTTTGCATTCATGGTGAGGCCGATCACTTGTCCTCATTTACTGAACTATGGAGTTGAATTAGGTCAAGTTATGATTATAAAAGAGTATGAGTAGAGAAAAAAATACTCAACACTAACGAGAAGTAGGGAAGGTATACCACGTTAGATTGGTGAAATCATACCAAAGTTCACTATATCGAGGGTCGAGGTCGTGATTCTATTACTGTGACAGAGTTTAGAGAACGAGCCTAGAGAAGTTATCTCTGTGAAATCATTGGTTCTTTCGTTGTAATCACTTTGGCACACTTTTCTACTTTGTCGAATTGAATTATGAAGTTTATGAAATTCATGTTGAATGTTATGAGTTTTGTTATTACAATAATGGAGTAGTCGTTATATGTTTATTTGGGCGATTTAGTCATATGGTTGTTTGCAATGTAATGTACGCTTGTTGTTGATACTCTGCTTAAGTTTAATTGATGAGCTTATGCTTGGATCATTGTTGAATGTTTGATGTATCTCTGTGGTAGAAGTAGGTCGAAAGGGTCTGCCATTTTGGTATTATTTCAAGGTGTTTATCTATAGCAACTTGGTGTTAACCTTGTAGAAATTGGTCGACAAAACATTTATCAACCCATCCATGATCTTGTTTAATGCCTTATCTCATGTCTAACGAACTTGATGAGGAAATTGGCTTATGTATACTTCTGTTATGAACCATTCTTAATGCATTTGATATATTGAGAATCATAGGTCGAAAGGGTTTCTTAATATGTTGGATAGTTATAGGTACGAGTGTTAACCATGCATCTCTTGCTTATATATCTTGTTCATGATTGCTTGCTTATCATTCACATGCTACTTCCATGTTTCTTAGCCTAAATAAACATATCTTTTAATCATATAAAACAATCAATCTAAATTGCTAGTCTTTGGATAAGTGACAATCTAGGGACTTTACTTTAACACAATTGCTAACTTGGCTTTTCTACAATCTCTTGGGACGACCTGGTCTTACCTAAACCTTTGCTATAAACGGGGGTTATACTTTACCCATGTGTTTTATAAATTAAGGAAAAATGGTGAAATTAGTATTATAAATTTAAAGCTTTTGAAACACATCAAAGTTTTTAGCGCCGTTGCCGGGGATTGGCATTGATAAAATCAAGTTAGTTAAGTGTTTTGAGACTTTTTACAAACATAGCCGTACAGTTTTCTGGCAAACTGAATTAATTTTTGCTTTCTGATACTGAGTGTACGCCGCACTTCAGAGTTTGTGCGCCGTATATTCTGGAAAAATTTCAACTATGCCGGTTTTACTTTCTAAACCGCCCTACTTTCTAGAAAATTCGCAATGTTCACTGAGACAAAACCAACCCAAAACAAAAACTTTTTAATGCTTAAATTCAAGGTTGAGAACATGAGAATTGCTTTTTATGTGCCTTTGGTATTTGGATTGATGCATTTGTTAATATGTTATGACTCATCGAAGATACAAAAATATTTGCTTATTTAGTTAATTAGACATTTTCTTGTTTTTGATTATTTATGCATGATAATAATTTGGATTATTAAGTTAATTGTAATTCTGAAATATTCTAAAAAAATACAAAGAAGTTAAAACTGAAAATAGAGGAAGTACGCTGCACTTGTTTTCAAGTACGTCGGTCTTTCCTGGGAAATTTCAAAAGATTAAAACAGAGGAAGTACGCCGCACTTGTTATCAAGTACGTCGCACTTTTATAACCAGAAGTTCACAGAAGACTTTTATATTGTTCATAATGATCAAACCAATTCATCTTTTGATTTCTGAATGTTTACTGATGTTATTGGAGTGCAAAATATCTTTTAGTTTTGATTGTACTAACATACTAATGGTTTAGTTGATGTTATGTTGTCAATTGTTAGAAATGGACCCAAATTCGAGTATTGGACGTATGTGCTTAGATAAAGGAAATTCTCTTGCTGAGAATGATCAAGTGGAAACTGAAGGTACCTGGCAGGGAGCCGTTACTTTTGACATACCAGATATGGGGAAAAAGAATAAGCAAAAAGTTCATATATTTTATGGGATGGAAACGGATGATTGTTTCATGAAGTTTATTACCCCTTGCCATGTAGAAAATGTTTATGCAAATGATGCAGTAGCTGACTTAGATTACAATAAGAATTATGTGTCTAAGGAGCTAATGAAAAGGCTTGGGCTAGGTTTTGAAGAAAAGGAAGATGGAAACAAAATTATCAATAAGAAGTTGCTAGTTCAAATGAATGTGGATGTGTTCTTGGTAGAGTTTTACGTTAACCCAAGTGATGATGAATGGGTGCCTAGTGTCATTTTTGGAAGACCATTCTTGGTGTTAGCAAAGGGAACCGTGGATTTTGCTAAAGGTATACTCACTATTTACCAAAAGACAACCACTATTGAGGAAAGATTCAAGAAACTGAACATACTAACATCTGAAATGAGTGAGGATACTAAAGTCTTTTCAATCCATAGGATGGCTGATGAAAGAAGTTGGAGAGAAATATATCACACCATGCTATGTTGAGGAGGTATTTGCCTCTGATGGAATTTTGGACCTTGATATTGAGAAAAACCTTATTTCTCAAGAACTAGGGAACCAATTGGGACTAAGTTATGAAATTCTAGAGAATGGAGAAAAGAAAGTCAACAAGAAACTACTTATGAACTTGGTTGGAGAGATTAATGATGACTCTATGTGGAAGAAAAAGTGAAAACTAGGGTTGTCTTAGGCAGGCCATTCTTGGAACACACTAGGAGTATTATTAGTTACAATATTGGAAAAATAACTCTTTGGGCCGAGATTTGTTTGGAGAATGAGCAACGAATGCCATTTGTGATTGATGCTCCAAAGGTGAAAACTGGAAGGAAGGTTTCTGGGGAATACAAGCTGAGTGACGTTATGTCACCCGGTTATTTCATAGCTTGAAAAATTATGGATGACGGAGAGGAGTAGCAACATACAATCCTAAGTTTATTTTTTCTCGTTTTTATTTTTCATTTCTATGTTATTTTCATCATTTGAATAAAACGTACCAAAACATTGTATCCTGGAAAGTTAAGGAATGTTTTGATGAATGAATGAATATAATGAAGTTTTATTATATGTGGATTGAACGTTTTTACGCATACATGTTAGTTAAAATAGTTAACTGTAAAAAATTTGCAGCAAGTACGCCGTACTTGGGGTCAAGTACGCCGCACTTCTGAGCCGGACTATAAATATGACTTGAATCTTTTCATAATTCACAACGTTTTTGACACACAAGAAATGAGAAACCGCTTCCACTTTGATCAAAATTTCCACAAAAGGTCTTTCCAAAGAAAATAAATCCACATTATCATGTCTTCGGTATGTTTATCCATTTTTTTGTTTGATTTCTTTATAATTTTATTTCGTAATTTTTAGGTTCTTATTTTTATTTTTTTATGAAATGTTGATTAGATTCTTTATTTTGATTTATTTGTTGATTAGATTAAGTGGAACTTATAGGACTCCCCAAATTGCATGAACGTAAGTTTTGCGAGTAATTGAATCGAATTAGGGTTAGGGTTTTTAGCCTTGATCACTATTTTTGCGAGAAGAGAAAATAAAAATGTGCTTATTTGATCTAGGAGAGATTAAAATGAAATGTTAAAGAAGAATTTTGAAATTATTAGTTGAAAATTATGAGAATTATGCCGTAATGTGTTAGGTCACCATATTGTAAACACAAGTATTGATTTGAAAGAAATAAGATGAGAAATAGAGTTTGGTTGATTAGATCAAATATGAAGAATAAAAGTGCAAGAGTTTCCTTATGAAAATGAAATAACCAACATGAAATAGGATTACATAGATGTCCTATTTATAGGAGAGGAGCTAGGGCAACACTTCCCTATTCCTTCCTTTTTTAAACGTGTGGGCTTAAGGCCCATTGGACGTGTAATGGACTTTACACGTTTTACATGATAAGTTATGTAACACCCCAACCCAACAAGGGTAAAAGTGCTACGTTATGGTGACATATCAAAGCATATACAGACATACAACATATGTATTACAATTGAATTACAAAGGTTACAAACGTTTCATGATAAAGGAATACATCTCCGAATCTTAGAAATACAAAAATGATAATCTAAAGTCTTGTCAAAACCACTTGGAATATAACCAC